>CABFWB010007057.1:0-27756 GCA_902151455.1 Timema bartmani | reverse complement strand
TCATATGGTAACATTTTGTTTTCAAGTGTTGGCTACAAAGTGTTCATGATGTACATCGTCTCGAGTTCTTGATATTCGTTGTTAAAATTGCCATTTTATTTCTGGTGTAGCAAAGTTTTTTTTTTCTATGCTCATGTGTGCTTTTTAATATAATTACAAAATGTTGCTTTTTCACACAGCAACCATTTTCATTTGTTATGTTAGTTGACAAATTCATAAAGTTTTTTATTTATTTATTTTACATCCCCGACAGCCTCGGCCATCCTCTGGGACATTGAAGTTTGAAGATGTCTTACAAAGTGAAGGTTTTGTTTGATGGATATTCGACAATCAATACTGAAGGCTTGTCAGCCAATTGTAGTTGTGTCTTAATCAGTGGACATAAAAAAGTTATTGTTGACACAATGACAGCGTGGGATAGAGATCGTGTTGTCGAAGCCCTGACTCGTGAAGGCCTGACCTGCGACAATGTTGACTTTGTTGTAAGCACTCATGGTCACTCGGACCATATTGGGAACAACAACCTTTTCTTGAAAGCAAAGCACATAGTGGGATTTGCAGTATCCTTTCAGGACCAGTATTTCATCCACCCTTTTGAAACGAGTGAGCCTTACATTATTGATGATGATGTAGTGGTTATCCCAACCCCGGGTCACACACTAGATCATGTTTCTGTCTTGGTCAGAACATCTGACTTAGGGACTGTTGTGGTGGCCGGGGACTTGTTTGAGAAGGTGGAGGATCTTGAAGATCCCTCCTTGTGGCGTTTAGTAGCTGGCAGCGACAACCAAGAAGAGCAAGAGAAGAACCGCAACAAGATACTTCTTCTAGCTGATTGGATTGTCCCAGGACATGGACCCATCTTCAAAGTCACTGAGAGTATGAAGAGCAATGCTCGACAAGGCCTCAAGTGAACTTCTTAAGAAAATAAAACAAAACATTGCTTATTCTACCAGGCCTATCACAGAACTAGTAGCAACCAAAATCAATGTTAATAAATATGATATCTCTATTAGTTAAGCCTTGTCTACATACTCTGTAAACTTTGTATCTAAATAGTTCTTAATGAGCTTAAATAATCCTTATGATTTTAATTTCAGACACATACTATGTAGGCCACTATCTTTTAATCAACTAATGAGAAAGTCAGTGGTGGCTCGTCCATAAGAGCAGCAGCACCCCCAATAATTCTAGTATACATTTTATTTTAGTTTAGTACAGTCAATTATAACACAACCCAGAAAATGATATTTTCAACATATTTCGGATTTTGTAATTTTTACGGACAGTAATTATGCTGTTTTGAATGGGAGGTTTTCACGGTGCTGCTAACTTGATTAGGCGTAAGGCGCTGCAACTCTTTCTGAACCTCTTGGCTAGTGGTGAAGTGTAGACGCAGAAGAGGGGGAGTAGGGGAAATGCCCAAGTGGTTACGTAGGATTGGAGCTGCAAGCGTTAAAGATCCCCTCGCCAGCCACAGTATAACTTGGAACTGAATTGTGTGACTAATATTTTTGTTTTAATTTAATTTTGTATTCTTGTGTGTTTAACTGTTTATCTAATGAGTTCAGAAATGAATACTGAAACTAGAATGTTGCTAATTTATTAACAATTAATATTTCTCAATTAAGTTCATTGGCAAAATTAAAAACAAAGAGAGTCGTTTTACTATTAGGCTACATATAAGGGCAACTAGTGGTAGATGACCTGGTGGTCTAAGGGTAAGGTGTCAGACTTCTGTGCTGAGGGTCCGGGGCTCAATCCTCGGTCCTGGCACAGATTTATCTGATTGCCAAACCCTTCCTTCACCTCTGACAAGACGTGTAGTCTATTAATCACAACTTGTGAATGTGTGGCATGCCAGGCCTCCACCGTGGTTAGTATTCCACGTTAAATTGTAGGTCCTCCATTTCATCTCACAATCACCCCTTCCATTACACATTAGCGTAAGTGCTTATAACCTAACCAGGTAGTAAGACGCGGTGCTGCTAGTAATAATAATAATAATAATAATAATAACTAGTGGTAATTCTGATGTTTAAACATGTATGCAAATATAAACGCATAGCATATACTTCTCATTCAAAAGTAAATGTTTATTTTAAAATATTATGAGCCTCTAAATTGTAATTAGCATATCTGTATTGTTTGCATTTAATTTAAAATCTAATATCTATTCTAAGAAAAGAATCATTGACACTTTACTTTTTAACTAGTATAATGTGTGTGGAGGTCTCGAGTTCGATTCCCAGTGCTTTAAAAAACAATTCTGTGAAGCTGTGGGTCTGGAACGGGGTCAAACTCAGCCTCATGAGGCCAAATGAGAAGATACTTGAATAAATAAGTAGCAGCTCTTGTTTAGAAAACTGAGACTAACAGCTCATGCTGACCCCATGATACCCTCTATACTCACAAATGTTGACACTATAATCGCCAACAGCGCAGGCCGCTTGGTCGGTATAGTTCGCTTACGGGCTCACACCATGGATTATTAGTGCATATTGCTATTTTTTTTATTATTATTAGCACCGCGTCTTTCTACCCGTTCGGGTTATACACAGCTATATATATATATATATATATATATATTCATTTATAGATAAAAACAATTTTATTCTGTTTTTATATTCTACTACTAATAATTTTATAATTGGTTATGTCAACATAATTAATATATATAGCTGTTACAGTAAGCTTACTACAGTCCATAAATACTAAACAAAATCAGTATTGTTTTTAAGTTATATAGAAAGTAAACAAAACAAAGGAGATTGTTTAATTCTGGCACCATCTCTTGAAAAGATTATATTTTATTTAATGGCCTTTTTTGCTAATAAGTACTAAAAATTAATTAGTTTTACTTACTGTTTGGTTATGGAATGTTTAAAGAAAAGATTATTATACATCCCTCCAAATTATCCCTCTTGCTTCGCCATAAATCTCCTCCCCCACCCTCAACATATCACCCGAGCAGCACTCCCAGTGTTAAAACTCAAAGAGCTGCCATTGGGGAAAGTACAATACTTTGTCCAATCAAACTTTTCTTCTTTTTGTGATTTTAGTTAAAATAATAATAGCCTTAGTAAATTAATTCTTCTTCCATTCAATTGCTACTAAAGGTAGGCATAGATAGTTGAAAATATATGTTTAGAAAATGGTAACAGTTTTCATTATTATCATTGATTACTGTATGTCATTCTGATTGGTAGGTACTACAATGTGATTTATTTTTATCTATGATTGGATTTTTGTAGTTGTTCTTAACAATAGTAGCGAGAAAGCTAAAATTGATCTAACTTCTACGGAGTACAACAGAAGGGTGAAGCATGCATAAACCTTTTTTGGAAAAACAATTTATTATGATGAAAACATTTCTAAACCATGTTAATAGTTATCCAATCATAATAAACACATACAGGTACTTGCACAACAACATTGCAGAAGACCAACTAAAACAAAATTTATTTTACCCATCGCAACTTAACCAAACCATTAAGGTAGAATTGTTTGAGACATGAAGTGTTAGGTTTGTTAGCTAGCATTAGTGGGGATGAAATCCAAGAACCATACCTTTTAGGATAATTTTTTCATAAAAAAACCCCCAGAAAAATCACTAAATCTATACTGGGGACCTACCATTACATTAACAAAAATGTGGAGAATCCATTGATACTAAATTCAAGATTATTAAAAAACTATGATTCAATTAACAATTTCAAACCAAACTTACCTAAGCTATGTGATACCGTGCGACCATATATTTTGTTAACGACATTGCCTACTTGGTGAATTCAAATCTCTTTTGTGAAGCAGGTTTCATCTTAACTTGACGTACTCAAGCATGAAATCTGTGGCCTCGTCTGACAGTTCCTACTCCCTCCATGAAGACCGTTCCCCTCTTTCACAGATAAGCGTGGTTACCTGTGTCAGGAGGTTACAAATTCCACTCAGGAAGACTGACAAGTCACCTTTTCAGTTAGAAGAGTTTCAAATACAATAATTGCTTGTGCTGATGGCTAAGTGAACTAATGCACTAGACCATTGGCTTACAACCTGATAGTCGCGACCCAATTCAGGGTCGTGGCATATATCTGGTGGGGTCGCACTGCTGGTTAGGGTCAGAAGCGGGGCCCTGTTTATTTTGAAAGATTTTACAAAGCTTTACACTCTAATCTGCAAACCAGAGAGGTGAACTATACTCTACTTCTCTTACATTGAGAAGAACACGCTGAAACAATCTTTAAGCTATAAGGGTATGCTGACTTATGTAAATGGATAAGAAGTGTCACTATTGTGTGCATGGGTGTTGTTACTTTAATAACTTCAATAAAATATGGCAAAAATTAGCAACACTGAATTGTTATGACATTCTCTTTCCTCTTCAATAATTTTAAATTAAAAATGAATGTGAGGTTGATTATCATGTAGGTCCTAATATATTTGCCTCAAATATACGAATAATACTGATTTGTTTTACTTTTTATTCAAAAGTGTTTAAGAACATTATAGTATGTTTACATTGTCCATTTACATTATGTATACATACAAGATTGTTAACAAACTATTTCAAAACTATAAAAAGGTATGCGGATTACAGAATATTACAGTTTCCCAATCTCTTTTTTTTTTACCAAAATCCAATAAGTGTTAAAGTAATTTTGGATCATTTCAAAATGTGATAACAAGAAATCTTGGAAGAGGTTGCTCTGTGCACCACTGATAATTGGCTTATAACGTCAACGATGGAAATGAGTATAGTTTCCTTAAATCTGTCAAACAAACTTTCTTATTGTGTTTTATAGATTTTTCTTCATATACATAGCTATATCAAAATGTCTTCCTCTCAAGTGTTTTACAATATCCACTTACATTAGCTTTAAAATTGTGTTAATAGCCGTTAGCTTGTGCTGGCAGAAAGATCTGTGGCACACTTAATGTAGGAAGTGATTACTTGGTTGTGTGTGGAAAAAGATCAGACTCAACTCTAATTACGATTAAAAACAAACTCCAAGTATCTGAAAATCACTTCAAGTATCTGAACCATTCAATTAATAACTAAATTTTCCTTCTAGAGGCCCACTCTAAATAGCTTTTAGGGAATTTTAATTTAAAAAAAATCAAAACGAGAATGACTCTAGATATTAAGGTAGTCAAATTTTCAAAAAATTTCCAGTAAAGGCCCACTCCAAATAGCTTCTAGAGGCATATAATTTTCAAATTGCCTGTAGGAGCTAACACCAAATAACTTCAGGTGAATTTAATTTTCAAAAATTTCCAGGTGAGAACCAGGTTATTAACATTTCTGGGAGAGCACATCCGAGCTCCTATTTCTTTCTTTTTTTTTTAAATTGACTTTAAATTGACTCCCTCCTTTATCAAATACAAATGTAGTTCTACGAACATTGGAGAGTATCTTTATCAATATAATAAAAATAGAGTATAACTTTTAACGATTGTTAACCAGAAAAAACAATTATTCTATAATCCATCCCCTTTATTGTGTTCTTACTAAACATTACGAGAAAGAAAAGCATAAAAAAGTACTACCCATGAAAAATTAATCACTTTCAAATAGCTTAAATAGCTATGCAGGGTTTTAAATGTTACCGCGGAAGATACCCTCAGACCAACCTATTAGTTGAGCCCCCTCTCCCACTTCCAAAGAACTACCGGAGCCCTATCTTACAGTTTTAAAACAACTGGATCTATTTTCTTGTATTCATACGCAAAATAGGATGCTTTTTAACTAGGCGTGGTGATTAAAATATTGTTAAAATAGGCTTATGGTTTTCTGAATAAAAAAAAATAACTATTCAACGTGTATTTAAACTTAAAAATATTCTTTTAAGGCCAACTAGTATTATGATTGGTAAGTTAACCTAAAACTTTGGGAGCTTTTGGCATAAAACATTTATTTTGTGACCAGTGTATACATCAGTAATGTAATCAGTATTTCAAGTTTGAAATGGCTTGACTATCTAATGAAAGCACTCACAGGCATTGACACAAAATAGTGAAGGGTGCGGCTTAGGGGAGTGTAAAAAATCTTTACATTCTAATCTCCATGCCAGTTACTAAATTATATTTGATTTAAAATATCTCATGTTTCCCTTCCTACCATGTTATTAAATTGTACTGTAAATTATGCCCAAGCCATTGATAAAAATACCTGTTATATTATTAACAGGTAGTATAAATCGGTGATAAAAAATAAAAAAATAAAAGTATAGCATATAAAGAATAATTACTTCAACATTTCAAACAGCTTCTAGGGTCATCCAGGGTATAATATTTACCCGAGTTGAGCACACACACTCCCCCTACGTTTTCAAAGAAATTCCAGAGCCCTCACCTAAGAACAAAAAATAATGTAAGTTAAATGAAATAATAATATAAATTATTGTAGAAAAATATTGGGATAAAGAGTTTCATAGTTTACCAAAGAACCAAAGGAGGGGGGGGGGGACACTTTTAAAAAAATATGAAAAAAGTAGCACCACAGTTCACTAAGTTTTGTCACTAGAAGTGGTTTATTTTAATTGTTACGTAAGCTATGCGCTAGTTTTTGTATTCGTTTACTTAATTAGGTTTTTTCGCCTACCTTTCCAAAATTTGCCAGGCAACAAGCTGGTTCTAATAAGGCAAAATGTTGACAAAATTAATAGGAATTACATATTAGGGAGAGTGGTGAAAGGGAAGTCTTTGAAATAAGAAAACATTAACCTTTTAACTTGAAACTGTTTGAAGCAAAGTTCTGAGTACATTTGACAAATGAGTGCAAACAAAGAGGAGTTAGAGGGTGGAACGAGTCGGAGGGGGAGAATCTAGTTATCAACGCCAGACTTACAGTTGGAGAAAATATAAACAGCAACAGTTAGAGAACACCAAACTTGGAGATATGTGTATGGTATAATTATAATGCAGTGAAGGGTTAATTCAGAGTTTTGTTAACTTAATGTGTAATGTAGTTAGATTAGTGATGATTAGTTAATATTTGTATACCAATCCCAAATGCTATATTCTGATTGCTAAGCTAGCAATATGAATTCCAGTAGCCGGACAAAACTATCTAATTTACTTTGGTTTTTTGAAGAAAAAACCTTTTTAGCAAACAAACATATTTTATTGTGGTTACAATGGATGTTTACTTTATTGTTATTATTACTATTATTATTATTATTATTATTATTATTATTATTATTAACTTTTGTAACCATAAAGAAATTTTCTTCCTATTTGAATCTGACAATATACAGGGTTGTTGGAAGATCTGGGAAACTACTAAGGATACAAACAACCCCTGCTACCCTCCTCATGGCCATTGACCCTCCTTTTAAATATGGTACCTCTGTATGTCATATACACGGTCTTCAATATATTTGGTCAGGCTGGAAAAAAAAAGTCCAGACTGGTGTTGCCATTTGGACAGCAGTTGTAGTAGCGCTGTTAGATGGTAAAACTAGCATCTAGCATGTCTTGGGAGTCAGTGTACCAAGTTTCATGCATCTGAGTGGTCGTACCAACTTTTCACATTCGTTTCTTTTAGAGTCGTGTACGTGGCCTGTGGCGATTTTCACGAATCCGAAAATGAACAGCGCATGTGCGTCAAATTTTGTGTGAATCTATGGAAAAGTGTGACGGAGACTCTAAAAATGATTCAACACGGGTTTGGGAAAGAAAGCATGGGCCGTACACAAGGATTCCAATGGTGTGCCCGGTTCAAGGCCAGTTAGATATCTGTTGAGGACGACGAACACACAGGTAGGCCCAGTAGCTGCACACAACCTGCCATGATTGCCAAACTTCAACAAATCATTCGTCAGAATCGACGACGGACTATTCAATACCTTGCTGAGAAGATGGGAATTAGTTTTGGAACATGCCAACAAATTCTGAGATGGGAATGCACCGTGTCACCGCCAAATTTGTGCCCAGGATCCTGACAGCTGACTAGAAGCAGCAGCGCGTCGACCTCTGCCATGAGCTTCATCAGGTTGCCTCCAGGGTTATCACTTGTGATGAGAGCTAGGTTTACGGTTATGAGCCTGAGACCAAACAACAATCCCCAACGGAAATCCCAACCTTACCAAGACCAAAAAAGGCCAGACAGGTGAAAAGCAATGTTAAGAGCATACTCATAATTTTTTTTTGACATTAAGGGAATTGTGCACAAAGAATTCGTCCCAGCAGCAAACAATCAATCAATTCCTCCTTATACTGTGACCTTTTGCGGCGACTGCATGAAAATGTGTGAAGACGCCGCCCGAGCTTTTGGGACAACAGAAACGGCTTTAGCACCACGACAATGCCCTGTCTCATGCTTCCCTTTTCATCCGGCAGTTTTTGGCCAAAAATAAAATGGCTCTTGTCCCCCACCCTTTACTCTCCTGATTTAGCCCCCTGTGACTTCTTTCTATTTACTAAATTAATGAAGTTCAAGCTGAGGGGCCACCGCTTTGACAACATTGAAAAGATCCAGGCAGAATCGCAGACAGTACTAGACACTCACAGAAAATGACTTCCAGGAAGCGTTCCAAAAATGGTAGAAACACTGGGACCGGTGTATAAGTGTGGAAGGGGACGACTTCGAGAGTGAGGGCAGCCACTAGGCCCTATGGTAAGTTTTACAAGTTTTATAGCATCAGTCTGGAAAATTTCTGACATCACCTTGTATTGTAAAGTGAATGGGGTTCAATTTTTTATGATGTAGGTTGAGGGGTCCTTGCCTTTTTACCAAGCACTAATTTTTAATCCTTTGGCTCCGTTGATAAAATACTAAATCAGCTCTAAAATCACCCAGACTAGACATATCTTAACTTGAGAAGTGCTAGAAAAAATTCAAGTGATAGTACTAACAGCTGGGAATGTACAAACATTTATCTCCAAAACACTCATATGATCATATTCACATTTGCAACACACCATTTAGAACCAAAACTTATAACTCATTATCGATATTAAAAGTACTTTAAAGTACAGATGGGACCCTCTAATCCTTACAGATGTTCGAGATTCGAGAAAATTTCAGATTCAAGAATAAATACTTTAATATATTTTTTTTAAATATCAAGTGAAATTTATTTTATTTCTAATACTGCCTATTGGTGGTTCAGAACCAACATAATTATTATACAAGTTCAACAACCACACTTCAGACCATTAATTTAACACTTACTTGAATGTATAAATGTTATAATGAATGGATTATTAGAAAGAATTAACATTTAGCTATTATTTGTATTTTCTATTCTATTATATTGTTATTTCATCATATTTTAATAATTTTTTCCAAGATTCGAGATTCGGACCCTAAAATAGTGGATTAGACCCAACACTACTTTAAAGTGTTTTATCTTTTTTAATTTTTCTGGGAATCAAACTCAGGACCCTTTTCTCAACTGGCAGACATGTTACCTACTGAGCTAATGTAATGGCCACAGGTACTGTTAAATATTTAATTATATTTGTCTTTAAAATTAGAATGTGTAGCTTACAAATAAAGGTTGTGTTGTCCTACACCTGCTTACTAGACCTGGTGTCTTCTGCAGTTGTCATAAGAGGCTCAACTTTCCGTAATTGTTTGCTGCTTGACATTTCTTTTATTACAAAACTGTCAGCATAATACTATTTTTGTATACAGTATTTGAATTCTTGTTTTTTCTTGTACAGTAAGCAATTTAAGTAATTAAATAATAAACACTTATATTCTTTAAAAAACATGTTAATATTTTCTCACTACAATCTGTCCAGCCACAACCTGTGAGTAGAATAATTCCAAATGTTGGCTAAAATAATTTATTCTGGAGTTTTTTACTCTGGCAATAACTTTCTTGTTTGAAGTATGTATCTATGGTTAAGCATATTCTACTTTAAGTTTAATTTTATGTCACATGCCACAAAAAAATCCTTAAATAATATATATTGATTTATTTTTATTTTACATGAAATAATATTTTTTACATTGACAAAAATTAATGTACTGTAATTAACACAGATCTTATTAATAGAATGCTAACATATCTGCAATATCTGGCTATAATATTTATTCATGTATAAATATTCAAAAAAATATATATATGTAATTAATTTGTAATATTTTGTAAACTTAGGTACGATTTAGAATTATCACATCAAAGGGAACATACAAAAAGATATACACATCTAATATAAAAACTTATATATATGTACAGCTAATGCTAACAATAGTTTAGATCTAGGTTAAATAATGAATTTAAAATAAAATACATTAAAATGAGATAATCTATAGTGTGTATGAAACTTTCCCAAGGACATTCACAAATCACTAGAAAAGTTTGCTATTGATCAAATTGAATTATTTATTATATTTCACACATTTGTCTGAACACTTATTCAGAAAGCAAGACCTGTGCTAGGATTAAGTTTCTCTATTTTCAGATAAAACTTTTTGAAATATGTCCCACAACATTCCAGGGAATGTGACAGCTGCCATTTAAACAAGATCTTTCTAATATGAAGAAAGAATTCCATAGTGCACAATGTAATACGATAGGCAACTCTTGATTAACCTGTTTAAGGATCAACCTTAGTTATATTTCTCTTTTTTGTTATGTTCAGCTACTAGAAATTTGGGAAGGACTTGGTTATGGTATTTATGAATGTGGAGAAGGCATAGGATAGTATGAATATGAATAAAGTATGTAAAAACTAGCTTCGATGGCCGAGTGGTCTAACACGATACTCTCGTATTAGACTAGACTGTTGATGACGGAGAGATTGAGGTTCGAATCTCGGTCGGGTGTACTGAGGGTGGTTTTTACAAAATGGTTTTTCACTCCCTCCACAGAAATTTGGGTACACTTACTATAAATATAACCTTCTTAATTCCTAAAACCAATAGCGTAATTAGTATGTTAATGAGAGTGAGGATAACATGAGTTATGTTAAGACAAAAAAAGGGGTGGAGGAAGTGGTTCCAAATTAAACAAATTTAGTGAAGCAGGGGTGTACTCTTCACTACTCTTTCTAATGGTAATGAAAATGGTCAAGAATAGAGTGGCAAGAAAATTTGGGGAGGAATGAATAATTTTTGCTGATGACTTTATGATATGTGGAAGAAGTAAGATGATGTACAGGAATGGAATGAGAAAGTGAAAGAGTGAGAAATGAAATTTAGCACGGCGAAGAGTAAAGTGATGGTAGTGACAAGGAAGAGGATAAGGCTATAAAGTTGGATGGAGTAGAAAGGAATTAATAAGATGAGGGCACCGGGGAGAGTTGTTTTATAGGTGTGTAAGAGACCTGTTAGAATAGTGACCTTGAAGTGGAAGGAAGTTCTGTATAGGGTGTGTATCACATATGCAGCAGAAACATGGATATTGAATGTACGAGATACATGGAGGCCATGGGATTGAAGTTATCCGTTACGAGGAGAAATAGGATTAGAAATTAAGTTGGCTGGACCAAAGATTAGGGTACAGGGTGTACTTCAGATAGTAGAGTAATCAAGGCTGAGATGGTATGGCCATATACTGAGGATGGAAAAGAAAAGAAAACCAAAGAGAATGATGGAGATGAAGTATGTGAGAAAATGACCACAAGGGAGATCAATAATAAAGAGATGGGAGGAGTAGTTAACAGCAAGTATACGAGTAAGATGAGAATAATGGAATTAAATAAAGCAGGAAGAATAGTGAACGGAAAGAAAAAGATGAGGCATTTTACTAAACTGACCTGACCACAGCCGGGAAACAGTTAATGTTGATGATTATGGCTGGGAAGAGATTATTCCAGACTAAAGATGGCTACAGAACCACACTGATAGCCAAGGAATGTGTAGTAACGATCAGGCATATGTATCTGTAGAGTAAATCAATTTGTTATGCCAATTGCATACAACCCTATGGGAAAAACAACTTGATAAAAAATGGGTGAAAATATTTATTTTAGTTTTTCAATCTGTAATTAAATAAAAGATTTTTATTTATTTATCGTGATTTTAATCAGCCATGGTTAATCTCCCTTCCATTACCTTGAAAAATAAGAAATTCCAATAGTTAACAAGTTACAATGAGGAAAGTTCTTATTTCAAAGAAACGTAATCCCACACAGGGTTCAATACAGAGTAACATGCAATGTCCTAGCAATTAGTCTCTTCAACTCGGAAAGTGAAGATGTCAATTTGTGGCAAGTCGTGAGCGCCATTTAAAAAACATCACAGTCACAGACAAGTTCTATATAATATTATTTAGAAATATTATTACTCTTACTATTTGTATACATTAGAGCAACTAATAGAACATTCACAAAAATAACACACTCTAAAAGTGATGTTTGTGGCATTATTGCTAACATTTCGACGCACTGTTCTTTTCTATTGTGTGCTAACTAAACAAACTCCACAACTTCTAAGATATTACATGACTAAGAGGTGAAGACTCTCAATGAAGTTTTATGCCCGGCTCTATCATATGTTTAACAATTTCTGTGCAACCATGGCCAAGAGCGTTATAAGTTTTAATCCCATCGTTATGAAGATTTAATCTTCTCATATTGTTGTAAAAGCAGACAGTATACTAGGGTACATGTGTGGTCTTGGACACAAATAATTCCACTTGCCATAAAGTGCTTGTAAAAACAGTTGAGGTCAACTTAACACTAAACTATACTATGGTGTCATGGAACTAGTCAAAACTTAAGTATTTATATGCCATGGGCACAGACAAGGCATATACCGGACTCATAGCCTCCAGTTTAAAATGGCTACGCTCATGAGTCCTTAACACGGGAATCTCTATGTGCAGTCCCAAGTAACAACATTGCTACTAAGCAGGCATTTTTAAAAACAGTTTACTTTAAATATGCTTTTACTAAAGAGCAAACAAAAATTGCCTTCTAGTGTCAATAAACCGGCTTTCACAAAGCTAAGTTCAGGTAGTAGACCCCCCCTAAAAAGAGCTTATTCAGACTGCAAATTACAAAGAACACTTCGAATACAATGCACTAATTATTGAGTCAATAAAATATTTTAAATATTATGAAATTTTGTTATAATTGAAATTCCAAGATTATAAATAACTTGTCCAGAGTCTTTCGGTTGTATTAAATTTTTCATCAGTATTCACATTTATAAAATCTTAAATTTGAAATTATATTTTTCTAATTCTTTAAATAACAATATCTAAGTCTTAACTTATATTTATTCACTCCTTATCAAAGATGTATTTATAAGGTTTTCTAAAATGTTGGTTATTTATTGTTCAAGCAATGTTTGCAAATTGGCTAGTTGTCAACAATCTTCAAATATCGACAACTAGTTGTCTGAAAAGGTTTGTTCATTGAAAGGGGATGAGTTGGGGGAATGAGATTGCTTGTACCTGAACTAGTGTGTTCGAACCGCCACTCCTTTACAACAAACTATTTGAAAGTGAGTTGTTTCACTTGGAAGTGTTATCAGTGAAAACTATAAGCAGCACTCCCCAGTGCTCAAGGAGCGCAGTGATTCTCCCATAAGTCTGAGTGCCTGGTATATACCTTGTCTGACCATGGGTGATTTTAATTTCATGCAAATCCATGCTGATGGACATGGAGACTAAATGTCAAACTCATCTAGTCTTATTTGCAGATGACTGGGAGCTTTTGAATCGCAGCTGAGTGTAATCAAGGTTATTTTTCTTAACGTGTTTATTACTTTCTATGCAAATGTAGAGATATAATTCTAAATTCTACCTTCCTCATCTTATCCTAGACCCATGTGTAACTAAAAAGTGGCTAGCCTGTACAAGGAATAAGCAGAACAAAAAGTTAATAGTAATAGTTGCGCAATCTCAAAGAAAATAAATCCAAGTAAAATAAGTGTTACTCCTAAACAGCAATTATTACACCTCTAAATTCAGGATCGCTCAACTATAACACATTATTTAACTCCCATTTTATTCTAAGCATTTTAAATGAGAAATACTGATTACACACTAGATAAAAACACAACTAATGTTTTAACAGCTATTATTTTCAGAGTAAAATAGAATGATAAATATATTATATGAAATTAATATTGAAACAATTAACTACTTTATAGTACAATTTTTGAACAAACTAATATAATTCATTCTAAATTTTTTTTAAAGAAAACTATTTACTCTTCAAAACAAAATTACTCACAAATATCAGAAATCTTGTATGAATACTCCTTAGACACTGAAATTGTTGTTTTTCAGTAACAACTTATGTTTGTTTTAGAAAGATGAGCAGTAAGGACTAAACACATTATCACGCACACAAAACAGTCCCAAAGACGTTTCAGCGCATGCACTTGACGGACTGGCACAGAGTCCGCCACGTTTTGAAGAAGATGACAAGTGGAGTGAAGGCAGAGTTATATCAGTGTTGTTCGATAAGTGGACGGTGGGTGCCGTTCACCTGCCAGAAGTTGAGGGATTCAAAATGTGAGGGCACAGTTAGAAGAGCATCTTTAGAAGTGCGGGACGTTGAGCAGTTCTAGAATGAATATAGAAAACAAAGTTTAAGATGGTACAAATTTTTTTAGGAACTCATAATTAACCTTATTTGTATTATTTTGTTTGGGGGAAAGGATGTTATTTTAATTTTTATTGGTATACCGTATTTTAGTGCCAATATACATGCCTTAAGTGTAATATATAACCCAATAAAACTGGATGAGTAAGATCAATTGTTAAGGAAATCCACCAATATTCACTTGTTAAGAGAATACTGAGTAGGAAAGCAGGAGAGGGGGTATCTATCTAGCTTCGGTAATAGAGTAAAGATTACTACTTTATTGTATTATGTACTTTTTTTAAATATATTTTACAATTTTGATTTTTATAATAAATGGATAATGAAAGATAAAAATGTATGTAAAAATACATATTTTATGTGTTTCTCTTTAAGGAAAAACTTCTTCACTTTTTTAGGTAATTGTATTATATTTGGAAGAAGGTAAAAGAGAGGTGGATATAAACAAATAAAAGCAGAACACAGTTCACACTTTACATTGCTGCCACTGAACAAATAGGTAATGGCTGCCTCTTGAAGAAAATCGATCATTACTGCCCAAATCCCAACCTAGGTTTCATTCTATCGGAACTCATCAGGGAGGAGTGTGAAACGTGCAATACAACTTCCTAAAAGAGGAAAACTAAAAAACACAAAAGGAAAATGGTAAAGAGATATATTACACATATTCACATCCTATATCTATTTCCCGTGTTTGTCCTTTGTGTTATTTGTTCCTTTACCTGTTATTATCTAAGTGTCCTATTTCATGTGCTTAATATTGAAGAATGAAAGGAACATACCTCAAAAAGAAAATAGAGGTTTTCCTTAAAGAGAAACAATAATTATTGTAACGTTAGTATAGAATACACACAAATAATAAATTATGTTAAGCCCTTCCTGGGTTGCAACTGGATTCCTCTAGATATGTCCGAGTTACATCCGAGATACACCTGGAGTTGCTTGGGCTGCAACTGGTCATTAACCCTGGATTAAAATAATATTTCCCTAGACCTGTCTGGTTTGGAGCTTTATCCCCTAAAGAAGATGTCAGCAATTGGTCGATCACAACCAACCAGTCAATCTCGGGGCAATTATTTAGTCAATTTCAAAGAAAAACCATTGTCATTAGAAGTTGATCTTTTGAGTCTTCTAAACTCGCAAATATACCAAGTACTTAAATAAAGCATTTGAGTGTGACCAAAATAACCTCATTATCTGTAGTGTTATGAGAAAATGAAACAGTTTAATATGAAAGCATACATTTTATTTATTTTATATATATATTCTAGAAGGGGGTAGAGTATGAGTATTTGAGGAAGGTTGATTTTAAGGAATAAATATAAGATGCTTAGACAAAAAAAAGGAAGCAAACGTAGAGTAGAGAAATCATGGGTGATCGAGCCCCTTCGATTAGTTAACTTGCCTAGCCCTGTCCTAAAGCAGCCTGAATTGTGACAAGGATCCCCTAAACAAATATGGGCTACGAAGAGGCTTACCAGAGCTGCAAACAGAGCCCCCAGATATACCCAGGATGCAACCAGATTTCCTAGACCTACCTGGGCTATAACCAGAGACCCCTGAACCTACCTAGGCTACAATTCCCCTAGACCAGGGGTGGGCAACATATTTTTCAATGAAGCCACAGGTGTGGCGAATGAGTAGTGAAATTCAACACACCATGTGAAAATTGAGAAATTAGGTTGCTCAATTGAACATTTAAAACAACACACATTGTTTGGACATGTTTATTTAAAATGTGTACACTGTGACTACTCAGTTACAACTGCCTCGGATGCAAATGATTAAAATTGTTCAAATTGAAAATGTAAGATAGTTTAAGACAAAATGTGCGTATCTAAACAAAAGAAAAATGGCGCCAAACGGCTATTTTAAATTAAACATTGAAAAGAGGATTGAAGGGCGGGGCTTATACACTTACTAGAAAACTGAAGGCTTCAAAGTTCATAATTAAAAACACATAGATATGAATTTTTTGGGGTACATCAATCTCCTTTTTCAGCAGAAGAGTAAAACATCAAATAAATTATGACAGCATGGCTAGAGGTTGATCATGGTTAATTAGATACTGTTGTTGCCTATTTCTTGAATTTTTTTTTTTTTTGCTTGAATTATTTAGTTGCCTGTTCAAACTTGTCTCTTTGACTCTTGGTAGATGAATACAAGGTTGTATTTATATTATATTCAATTATTGAATTATTAAATTATCAGTTTGATACAAATATATAGTATATTTCTATAAGGAAAACCTCTTTTCGCTTTATGAGGTAATTGACAAATTATATTAGATTTAAAACAGTCAACCATTACCTCTTTGTCCAATGGCAGCAATGTTAAGTGTGAACTGTGATCTTCTTTTCATTGTAAAAGCCATATAGCGTTTATGTACCTTCTTCCAAATATAATACAACTATCTCATAAAACAAAGAGGTTTTCCTTATAGAGATACATTATATATTCACATCTAATGTCCATTTCCTGTGTTTGTTCTCTATGTTATTCCTTCTACATGTTCCTATCTAAGTGTCCTATCATTCTTTACAATTTTCAATTTTTTCCCTTTTGTGGTTTTTGGTTTCCTCTTTTAGGAAGTTTTGTTGTGCGTTTCACGCTCCTCCTTGATGAGTTCCGATAGAAAGAAACCTAGGACAGGGATTGGGCAGTAACGATCAATTTTCTTTTAAGAGGCAACCATTACCCCTTTGTCCAATGGCAGCAATTTAAAGTGTGAACTGTGTTCTTCTTTTCATTGTAAAAGCCATATTGTGTCGGTTTCCTTTTATATGTGTTTCTATCCACCTTTCCTGTACATTCTTCCAGATATAATAAATCAGTTATTACTTACTATTATTGTTTATATGAAAATGGCTGACTGGTGTGAGTAAGCCTGCTTGGAAGAAAAGGAGAGCTGGTTATTTAAGAAGCTACCTATGAAGTTGGGAAGAATTGAGAAACTATTGGGGAAGGCTTTACAGGTGGGAACTTGCTCACCAATATCTAACCAATTCCAGACACCCCCCCTGGTCTTAACCTTAGAAAACTATCTCTCCTTTTCTTCCAATCAGGCCTATTCACACCAGTCATTCATTTCTATATAAACAACAATAACAATAATAAATAATAACTGATAATTAAATATAATATTATAAATACAACACTGTATCCATCTACCAAGATTAGGAAAGTGGAAGCCATGAGAAAAAAGTTTGTGAGGTGCATGTAAACTGTCACGAGGAGAAATAAGATTAGGATTGAATTTATTCGGGAAAGAGTGGTGATACAAGGAGTACATGAGATGGTATGGGCATGTAATGAGCATGGAAAAAGAGAGGATGCAAAAGAAAATGTAAATGAAGTATGAAGGAAAAAGACCACAAAGGAGACTGAAAAAGAGATTGGAGGAGCAGATAAAGTGTTCAAGTGAGAGGAGAAGATTGAGAGAAATTAAAGGAGGAAGATGGAGGCATTTTACTAAACTGGCCCAGCTACAGGATAGAAACAGTTGATGATGATGGTGATGATACATCTACCAAGAGTCAAAAACACAAGTTTGAACAGGCAACTACAGCATCCAAACAAAAAAATAATCAAACAGGCAATAACAGTATCTAAGTGACCATGATTTACCTCTAGGCATGCTCCATAGTCCAGTTGGTGTTTTACTCACTTCTGTTGAAGGAGACCACCAAAAAATTCATAGCTATGTATTTTGTTGTGTTTTTAGTTGTGAACTTCAAGGCCTACAGTTTTCTGTTAGGTGTGTAGGCCTTGCCCTTCTTTCCTCTTTTCAATGTTTAATTTAATGTAAAATTTGACAATTATTTTGTATGACTAGTTGCAGAAACATTGGCTAAATATCTGATCTCAATACACATACAGAATTCTTCCAGTGATATGCAGGAAATATCAAGCTACAAGCAGGATACGCCACCGTCAGGAAATAGTTTATTTTACTTTGAAAGCTGGCGAACTCAATTCAGCACAATTTTATGGATGATCCGCTACTTGTGGCAACTGGCGACAGGGTTGCCCACCTCAGCCATAGAACTACCTAGCCTGCAATCAAAGTATCCTAGCCCAACCAGGGCTTCAATCAGATTCTCCTAGGCCTGCCTGGGTTAGAAGAAAATTCCCCTGTATCTGCCTGAATTGTATCTAGATTCCCCTGGACCCACCTGAGTAAATCTAGCTGGGGTGCATTGACTGACCTTGGGTTGTTGCCTGTAAGTGTCCACACACTCTACTGGCAACTTGATGAACTCAAGCCTGCAACTATAACCCTCCGTCGTCATCTTGATGATGGTGTGAAGAGGTACATTAATATAGGGCAGTTCCTCTGGAAACATAACAGGATGGTTATTTTAGACAGTGATTGGGAGTAAAACCAAAGTTCTTTAGACTTGTATTCTGCAATATTTTATTTGCTCGTCCCCAATGATGATGTTAGTGTGCATTCACCTGGTTTCTTGTTGAGGAAGTAGCCAAGAACACAACGCAGGATGGCCTGATGGCTCACCACCAACACATGCTCCTCATGCTCCAACTCCAACAATACAGGCTCCAGGCGGGACATGATGTCCACATACGACTCTCCCCATGGGTAACGGTACCTCAGCTTATCCTGGTCCCGCCATGCAAACTCCTGCGGGTATTTGTCTGCCATCTCCTCATATGTCAAACCCTCACAAACTCCCTGCAACATTCGACAAATCCACATATGTCTGGAATTAGAAATTGTTTTAGAGCTCTAATACTGTTTATTGGTAGTTTATCCCCAACATAATTATAGGACAAACTTAACAACCAGACCTCAAATAATTAATTTAACGCATGGTTACTATTTTTATTTTCTATTATTTTATTTTATTTAAAGTTCATTATTTTTTCCAAGATTTGAATTTAAAATTAAGATTTGAGATTTGTTGGTTAAGTTAAGATTAGGATTCGTAAAATAGTGGATACAATCCATGTATAATATTATGTGTCTGTAAGCCTATATTTTTTTATTCTAAAATTTGATATGTTTTTCAAATACTCTAATATAATTTAATATTCAAATATTTAAAGGTCCCCTATTTTATATTTAAAATTTAATAAAAATATTTTTATATGAGAATGTTAGTTTGGCATGTTTCAGCCGTGACCACTTATTTATTGTGCATCCACTCGGAATGGTCTCCATTCAAACCTTTCTCAAACTAACAAACACAAATATCATGCATTGTATCCACCAAAAATAATCTTCATTCAGATATTTCTAAAACAAATAATCCAAATGAAAATCCTGCATCGTATCCACCAAAAATGATTGGAATTATATCCACACAATCCTGCATTATTTACATTCTGACAATTCTAAAATAAGCAACATAAATGAAAATAATCCATTGTATCCAGTGGAATGATATCCACCAAATCCTGTATTGTATCTACTCAGAATAGCCTTCATTCTGACATTTCTCAAATAAAAACTACCCTGAAAGTTGTGGTCCTTTAAACCTTAATTCGTTTTTTACAAAGTATAGAAGAAGCTTCAAAGGTTGACTCCACTTCATCATTTCTGATAGCAGGCAGTATTGTATTTGCCTTCACTGTCCCATTTTTAAAGTGTAACACAATAATACTATGCATAAATCAACAAACACAGGAAATCTAAAAGGTTTATTTACCCCAAACACAATTAAAGTGGTTTGATTTCGAATGCTCTGTAGGTAGAAAAATTATACATAGTAATGTATAAGAAAAAATAATTTTTGGTTCTTTAATAAAAAAAATACCCTCAGATTTTATTTTTAAAACATAACTTATACAGCTATATAAAAAAAATTAAAATATTACCGATTACAAAATGTTGATCAAACTCAACCACTGAGGTTCAATAAAATGTTCAGATAAAAAATACAAACTTAATTAAGAAAACATAAAACTAGGGGTCTGGGAGATTGGGTTGTTTTTTTTCTCCATTCCAGTCAAATACTTCAAAAAGCTTCTGATTATGAGTTATATAATCATTCACAATTTTAAAATGTTAAAATACGTGTTTGTTTATTTTAAAAGTATATTAGTATATTAAAAATATCACCAGTCAAAACAAAAATAATATTTAAATACCACATCCTTAAATGAGAGATTTTAAAAATATATGAAAACAAAGCAGGTTCTTAAAATAATCGTGACACTTCTATTTATAAATAGTGAATTCTTTTTTTTTAAGATTTTTTTAAATGCAAAATTTTTTTTTAATTATATATAACACTTAAAAAAACATAATTTAATAAATAGCTACAACACTCAAATAAATAAATAATAGAAAAAATAATCAAAACTAAAAATGGTTTCAACAATCATGTCATTTAAGTCATTACAATTATTACACTGCAGTTACAAAAAAAGTTTATAAAATTGATGTTTTAATGAGCTAATATTTTCCAAAAATAAGCTTCCGTAGCTTTTGCTACCCTAAGAATCACAAGCAATTAGAAATTTTAAATGTTTCATATTTCGTTTATTAGTCCTCAGTGTAATAATCGCACATTATCACTTCTTTCAGTTTCAATTCCATTCTTCTGTATGCAGTTGCGTATGTGCCTAGTATAGGCTTTCATAATAAATTATTTCATTATGAACTATATGTATTTCAATTTTAATTTATAATGCATAAAAGTTGATGTTAATAGGTTGATTAAAATAATATTTCTACTAAACAATTGAATATTAAATGTTTGTTTTTTTTCATTTAAATGTGGTAAGTTTGGTAAAATATTCATTACAATGTTGATCAGCACTGATTTTAGACAGGTTAACCAAAATAATTCTCTAACTAAATATTAACTAATGGTAGTTTTGTGATTTAACGTATTATTATAAGTTTTAAATATCTTAAGTTTAAAAACAATCAATACATATTCCCAATGTTAAATGTTTAATTTAACTGAAATTATAATTTGAGAAACGAACCATATAAAAATAGTAGAAAAAATATTATTCAAGTATTTTGTGATCTACTTAGTTATTTTTATTTTCATTGCTTTGTCATGGCAATGCAACTTCAATCGAGAATACTTCAAAATGGACGAAAATGTTGAATAGGTCTACCCGCCTAAAGTAGTTTTAGAGCTCTATTGCGTTATTAATTGAAATTTGATATTGAATTTAACAATATGTTAATTTACTAAATAATTTATAAGTGAAAGTGCCATTGTGTTTGTACATGCATCAAGAAAAAGCTCGAAAATTACGAGCCTGCAAAATTTTCAATCTCAATCCCGAGATTTAATTATGAGTTCGGCTTGAAATTCAAAATCCAAATACTCGCATAGCCCTACATAAAATGTACATTTTCCACAAACCTCACCCCCCTCCCTTCTCTACCTACTCACCCCACCTCCAGTTAAATTTCTTAAATATAGTTCATTGGCATACATAGAAGAAAATAAAAACAGTCCAATAATAATTTAATTGCCAATGATTATACCAATTTTATCACATGATTTCTTATTTCCATTATACCAGAGCTTATATGTGTGGTGAGTTCAGAGCCAGCCATCTGTGAGTTAAGTTTTGCTTGGTGTTTTCGTTGTCATTTGTTAGTAATATGCTAGACTAATAATTCAAATTTTGTTATGTTTTATGGCCTTTAGCAGACATATGATGAAGTAAAGTCGACCTATGATGCTTTTTCTGTACTTCATAGCATAAAAATTAAGACATAATTATTGCCAACAATTACAGTGGATACAATTCAGGATTTTTATTTGTGTTGTTTATTTGAGAAAAGTCAGAATGAAGACCATTCCAAATAGATACAATTCAGTTCTCTCTATTTATCTTGGCTTGTCCCCTGCTTGTGGATGAATTCCGCTTTTTGTTATAGCACTGAATGAGATACTGTTGTTACATACAGCGTCCAGCTCATTGAGTGGTGCGAGGTGTTGGATGATAGCGTTGATGCCTTCAGCAGTTTGTTTGGTGCGCCTCAACTCGCTGGTCCATACGTGCAGGTTGGGGATGCTCTGAGCGTTCATGTGCCGTGCCAGGGACAGCCCGTACTGTTGACCACGAGGGGACAGATCTGCATCTCCGCCAATCTTCCCCAAAACATTGTTTTCACTTTCACCATGCTGTGGCCACAATGCACAAACAAGCACACAGTTAAAAGGCTGTCAAGACTTTATTCTTCAATTTTACCTGTGTTTATTTGAAGAAATTTCCATTTTTCAAACAACTTAGATATAAGAAAGAGAGGAATGAAATTTTATTTTTCTTAAAATTGACCTATGTGAAGAAGTAATATAATTATTGTTTAGAACTGATCAGCATGCCTAGTTCTTCAGATAGCTTTTACATCTATGCAAAAACCTAGGCCTGCTTTTCTGCTTGCAGTTAAATGTCCTAAATTCACAAATATTTCCGTTTTCTCTAGATTTTCTTATACACAAAAATAAATTTGTGTTCTCCCAGTTTTCCATTCAAGTAGAAAACCTAAATCATACATCGAGGCTCCTTTTATAACACAATATTTTACAAAGCCAAGATGTACAATTAAAATTACTAAAGATTAAATCAAAGGAAAAAAGCTCCATGTCTTATTTAGCACCCAAATTTTTTTGTTTGGTACTCTTTAAAAAGAGTTTATTAACAGCTTAATTAGCCACTTTGGTGGCCACATGGTTTAAGGCGTCACTCTCACATAAACTAGACAACTAGACTGCAGAAAACAATGATATCGTGGTTCAAACTCAGTCGGGTGCACTGGTATTTTTTTCTAAAAGGTTTTTCACTCTTAACTCCACACTAATGTGGATACACTTCCTCTGAATTCAACCTTTCTCTTTCTTAACCTTTAGCGTAATAAGTACATAGTCATATAATCCATATGGATAGTAAGACGTGTTGCTAAAAAAAGCTTGGTTAATAAAGTAAGTTTAATGGTATTAGGATGGAAAACCAGATGTGTAAAAAGTTTAAATACAGTGGGTTGATATTGAACTTAATCATACAGGTCAAAGCTGTGCACAATATCTGTGTGGCTCACCTTGTTGCTTGAAATATATTATTAAAATTGACAAAAGTGAAAAGCACTGGTTTAAATTTGTGAAGTTAGTAAATATTAAGTGTGTCCAATGATTTGACATGTCCATTCCAAGAGAAGCAATATCTCTTAACAAAGACAGTTATCATTGAATCCCACTAACTTACAAGTATTGTAAATTAAAATTCAAATCAACTAAGAACAATCCATAGAAAAATAATTTATAAAAACAGTTTTGAAAACATTCAAGACACTTGTTGTTGGCTTAACTTGGAGAGGTTTAAAACATTTTCAAAACCAGAACATTGTAATGGAAGTTTTAAGAGTAGCAGTCCTAGAATTTGTAATTTGAAGAGGGATTGTCGAATCCATTCCTTGGCCCTTGCTTGGAGCTAAGGAAGCCTAATAAAGGTATCAATGACCTTCTTAAATTACAGCTGGGGTCCAAAGGAACATTTGTATTGTACTAGAATAGTACTGATGCCTGGTACTTGTGTTGAGTGTTTAATATAAGGAGGAATATATGTTAAGTAGCCATGCTGTACTCACCCTAGAGAAATAAAGAGTCTTGGGGGTAGGGCTGAAGTTGGTCAGGAATGTCTGAATCTTGGTCTCCAAATGTCCTCGCACCTTGTGTGATGTGATGTCTTCACCTAGAACATTCATATTTAGAGAAGGCTCTCACTACATTCCAGCAATACCAAACTGTCGAGCAGGAATTATATGGCTCAAACTGTCAGAATTGGTCACAAGGCTAGTGTGCCAAACTTTGAACCAGAAGACCAAATTTTTATTTTAACTTTGTTAGTTTCTAACCCTTTAGCCAAGTAATTTTCACCACTATTCCTCTTATGGACTTTCACAATTAATTAAACAATTCACTGTCAGTAGTTTTACTCTTAAATGATGGTGCACTTCCTCTAAACAACCCTCATCTCCACACCTTAAACTAAAGCGTCAATAACCTTGCTGTTAAACATTTAAAAAAATATTGTTTAATGCGAGTTGATGTTATTTTAACTCAATTTCATGGAGATGAGTTTTTATCTCAGGAGTTGCTAGTCATCATCTAAGGCACATTTCCTTGATGATCGCGACCACAAGTGAGGCCCACATAACAAGTTTAAACACCTTGGTTGAGTATCCTGATGAAGCTGTAGAGCTTATCTTGCGAGGAGCTCATAGTCTCGTACTGCTCCATGTAATGTTGGACCTTCTGCTCAAAGTCATCCAGGGCCTTCTCCTCTGCCATGTCCTTGTAGTCGGGGCTGTTCATCAGCACCTCCTAGTGGACACAACAATCGACTGCCTATGTACAATCTGCATTTGTGGATATTCAAGCTACCTGGCCATCAACCTAGTCTGGTCTTGTTTGCTGGTGACAAGGAGTTTGGGGTTTGAATTCCTTTCAGGTGTGCTAAGGGTTGTTTTCTCTAAATGGTTTCCTACTTTCTCTCCACACAAATGCAGGTACAATTGTTATACCCCATTTGTGTAAGTATGCAAATAGCCTGGATGGTATTAAGATGAAGTTAAAAAAGAGAGAGAGAGGATGGGTGGATGAAGAAATGAAGAGAGAAAGTTTTAAAGCTATTTAACACACACTTGTGTTAGTATCTAGCACCTGGGGTTAACTGTAGGAATTTATTATTGCTGATTGGACACCACCACCTAGATACATGTTTAAAATATTAAATAAATACTTTTAAATTAAACAAATAGGCTGGTAATTTTTTATATATTGTTGTAATAGATTGAGAATTTACTAAAAGCTTTCAAAACTTTATAGCTAAATAAAAATAATTTTTATTGGTGTTTTTATGATTAACTATAGTACCTATTTTTTACAATATTTTATTTTAATCCAAATATTTTATGTTTAAATAGAGTTGATACCACAAAGTTAAAACAAACATTGTAGGTAGTTTTTATACAGTATGAATTTCCCATTTGTTTTTCAGACAAACACTAGCGCAGTTCTTCTTGACAATGTCCTTTATTAATCAATTAAATGTGTTATTAGCTTTGTTATTAAATGTATAAAAAAATTAATTAATTTGACAAATTTGTATAATCTCCTCGAGTCATATAAAGCATAAAAGCAATTTGTGAGATGGTAACACCTGTTCATGTGATGATAACACTTCAAGTGAAGGTACAATAATCTACCTTGATATTCCTGGAAAGTATTTCTTCGTCTTCCACAATAAATTCCACAAAAAGTAATTTAAAGCCGAGCTGGGACACAAAATAGTCATAAACCGCCTGGCGATGATCTCTGATGGTGTTTGTAGCATCCAAGATCTAAAAAAAAGTGTGAAGAAACAAATTAGAGCAATGGTCTCTCCAAACTACAGCCTGCAGAGCTATTTCATATAGCCCGAGCTCTATGCTTCAATTGGTTAAACCATGTTGCAGGGGCGGAGATTTCTGATCTACCCAACCCCTGTATCTAAAACTTGACGGGGTTTTGGTGGTATGCTCCCAACAGCCAGAGGCAAGAAATTTTTTCAACTATATATACTCCTACAAGCTATTGCGAAGGTTTTTAATAGTAATTGTAGACATGGGTTTAACTTCTTTTTTTTTAACTAGTCACTAACATTAAAAATATAAAAAGTAAGCCTAGCCTTGGCTCAAAGAAAACTATTTTAGACATCCTTTAAAAATACATATTTAATAGACTACAACCTTTTCAAAACACTTCTAGCTAATTAGGTACTTTGAACTTCATACTTTAACTTCATTCCAAACCAATCATGGTTTTCATCAGCGAACTGTTTTAACAAACACTTTTTTAGTCAACAGGTAGATTGCTTCTGGGAAGCAACTAAAGATAAGAAGGGCAAGGAAAATGACAGAAAAGGCTAATGTTATTAGTATTGGATTACATTGTGACTCCCTAAGATTGTATGAACACCAACTATCCAACCTACACATGCATATTATCAAAGGAAATGATTTCTACACTGCCATTGATGTTACAAAATAGTATGTAATTCATTAAAAAAAATATTGCTGTTCAGCAATTCTATGTCTCCATTTAATCTAAAAATAATCATGGATAAGTTTGATATTTACGATAACTTAAGCAAACATGTACAAGTAATTAATATTTTCTTCAATCTCTGCAATGCAGGAGTACTTTTTACTCGACCCCTGCATGAGCAGGCCCGCAGGGTTCTGTTCTCCGCCACTGCCATGTTGAGAGAATAAGCAAGATTAAATCAGAATGCTTAAATCTGTCTTAGATTTTAGAAATTCATATAATGCTGGCACCAATATTTGTAGTTTAGTAATTATTTATTTTAATTTGGCCCAAGTAATGAAACACTGATTTAGAGTATATGTGGGGGAAAAAATCACTATTTTAACCCTATAATTTTACAATAGTGTTTTCTATAATGTTGAAACATTCATTTTGAATCTGTTTCTACTTAAAATATGGTAATAAACTTGAGAACCATAGTAAACAAATTGAGACATTCAAACAGTCCACCATTGTGTGTAAAACCAAATGTTAGTGTGTCATGTGCAATTTAAACCATGTTAAATGGGATATGTACCGCAATGTTTCCCTCGGTATTGAGCCAGTGAGTCGCGTCCTCCATGGCAGATACACTGCTCTTGCGCCTGATGGCCATTGCCTCCATATTGTCTGCTCGGAACAAGTCATGGCTGTCATACCTGTCCACCAACTTGCGACGGTACTCACTCGCCACAAACACTAAAAACAGACGACATTTGCTTAAAAGTCCTTGGTTTGGGGAATACCTGCTTTACTCAACTAATTCTTAAGTGAAACTTACACCTGTGTCTGTGGGCATATGGACAAAGGTGTCAGTCTCAGTTGAGCCGAGTTTGCCTGTGATGGCGAGGTTGAAGTTCAAATCTCAATCAAGTGTACTGGAGTTTTATTTCCTAAACAGTTTCTAGCTCTCACTCCAAGCAAATGCTGGTGCATTTCCTTTAAACTCACCTTTCTCATCTCTACTCAATTAGTGTATACATATGAATTGCCTAGATGGTTGGTAAAAAGTGGGGCACAAAAAAGTTTAACAACTGTTTAATAAACTCTACACACCACAAAGATCAAAATAATAGATAAAAATAATCATCAGTTATAATTTTGACAGTGGCGGCTCGTCACTTTAGAAGCTGGAGGGCGCAGCCTGTTTAGTTAATAAATTATTTATAAATAATATATTTAA
>CABFWB010007056.1:0-27763 GCA_902151455.1 Timema bartmani | reverse complement strand
TTTTGAATATATAAATAATTAGAACGATAATATGGTCAATGCTTTCAAATACTCCTTAGGGTCAAATCAATTACATTACAGCCTCTGACCTTTATGAATATTTGTAGTGTGTTCATGATTTTTATTATCTAGCTATTTTGTTGAGTAACGCTAAAAAAATATAATGGACTGCATTAGCATACAGTACCTTGATTACAGTTAGTGTACCATGCTAGTACCCAGCATCATTTTAGTTCATTTGAAAACTTAAACTCCTTTACACAATACATCCTGGTCTAAGCTCATCACTCCTTAGTCTCTTTATTTTATGAATCCTCCATGATCTTCCCAAATCACGTTTCAACTGGGTGCACCACTTATATCAAAAGGCCCAACCTTTCTGGTGCTCATCAACATATTAAAATTTTTGATTATTCATTAAACAAAATGAAAACGGGTATATATCTCCTTTGCTTTTAATTTGTTTTCACCCCATAAAGGTGCATAAAGATTTATAAATTGTATATACAATTAAAGTGAGTTTCTAGAAAATTTGCTAATTTTTACCACTACTGGTAATTTAATATTAATCCGTAAAAAAGTCATTACAATAATTGAAAGGATAAGTTACTAATGTTTTAATTCACACTAGGTCTATATTAAAATAACGAAGCTCAAATGTTCTATTATAAAGTAGCCTATTTACGTTCATTGCTATTATCATGATATAGACATTAAAAAAGTGGCCATCCTTTATTCTCTTTGTTCCAGATTCGAAAGCATTTCATTCGCCATGTTCATCCGGACAAACAGGAGGCTGAGATGTGGCTGGATTACAACGGACAACCTCTCAAATGGTGGGTATTATCAAGCACAATAGAGATAAAATATATTTACCACACAAAACACAGATTTACTAATCAAAAATGGAAACAACACATAATACTAACTGGATTTCTCTTTTGTTATGTTTTTTATTTAGTATTACAACCTACACTTGGTAGGTAATTGCTGCATTGATTTGTTGTTGGCAAGTCCTCCTCCTTGGATCAGTTGGTAGCAAGCGAAGGATTTTATTTTTTTCGAAATTGTGGTATTAACTTTCACATTACCTGCTTTGGTGGCCACATGGTCTAAACAGTCACTCTCACACTTAGAGTGCTGACGCCAGGGAGTTTGAGGTTTGAAACCTGGCCGGGTGTACTGAGGGTGGTTTTCCTCTCCCTCTGTGCAAATGTGGGTACACTTCCTCTAAATTAAAAATTCCTCATCCCTAACTCATTAGCATAATTAGTACATATGTGTATAACCTAAACATTGAACAGGTATTAAGATGTGGTGCAAAATAATAAAACAACTTTTATTCAGATGATTGAGTGTTATGTCCATTCCAGGATTAAGTTAATTTGTTAATTATGTGGTTATATGAGTGGTTCTCAAACGGTTGGACAGGAGGTGATCTAAAGGGGGTGCTACAAAGTGTAGATACTTAGTTTTAGTATGAACACTGATTCTCTAACAATAAGTTCAACTTCCCTAAAGAAGAAAATATGAATTCTGTTAGCATGAAACTTAGGTCGAGGGATTGGGCAGTAGAAATAAATTTTCTTTACGAGGCAGCCATTACCTCTTTGTCCAGTGGCAGCATTATAGATTGTGAGCATCTTTGGAAAAGATATGTCATCAGGTTTGCCACACACTTGGGATACCGGAAGAATTGAGAAAACACAGGGAATTTTGCAAAATCTAGAAATAATACTGGAATATTTATCATCTTTGGACGTTTAACTTAAAGCTTGAAACAATAGATCTATCGATAAACAAAAAGGTAAACTAAAGAATAAGGCCCGTATCACACTAGGATGCCAGTGCAGCGCTGTTGGCATTTAGAGGTCTGCCAACCAAGATGCCAAAATACTCATCGCTTGTATTCGTCGTTGTCGTTCAAATAAAAAGAAAGGGAAAAAATTATGGTTGTGGGTGCATCCCTTTATTTAATATCGTAGCACACATGGTTTGCTTGTTACGTTATACAGTGATTAAAGAAAATACGAAGAAAAATTGTTCAATGACATCTTTTGATGAGTTATTGAACATACTATGTAGAAGTGACTTGGAAAGAAGGTATACACGTCGGTAGAGCATCTGCCTACTGAAACAAGGATCCCGAGTTAGATTCCCGGCATGGTCGAAAAATATATCATTGGTGAAATGTGGGTTTACCCTTTCACAGTGATGAATTAATTGTGTCTGTTCTATATTTAAGATAAGTGCAATTATTAAATAGACATATAACTTGAACAGGTAGTAAAATGCGGTGCTAAACAAGTATGTAAAATAAAAAAATGTGTCTAGAAAATCAACAGGGCTCATTTTTCTCTACTTTCGTTATCAAGTCCTCTCCAAAAATTTCCACAATCTCTTCCCAGAATTTATTCTTTAATTCATGGTTGCAGTATTCATCAGATAATAAGTCCCATAGCAAATGTCTGTTTTGTTTCTCTACCATGCACTTTTCTTTGTTGAAATTGTCCATGTTGCAAGAAATAAACCACAACAATAACAAGACGAGAGTGAGACAACACGGTACACAACCCACTGGCAGTACTGTTGGTATCTGAATGTGAGATACCAGATCTCACTCCGTGTATTCTTATGGCAGCGCTGTTGGCATCTGAATGTGAGATACCAGATCTCACTTATTCTTATGGCAGCGCTGCCAGTCTGGCATTGATGCCACTAGTTGTGTGTCTCAGCAATCGGACTGGCAGCAATGCCAGGCGTGTGATGCGCCATTGGGTTATGTGCTTTGTAACTGTAATCCTAGTGTGATATGGGCCTTAGACACATTTATATAAACATGTCTAATTAGTTATTACCCCTTAAACAAGGATTGTGAAGCGACAGAAGATGTATTTCCCCAGCAATATTAAATTATTCTGTTTTAACTAAGTTATATGACTCCACATTAGCCAGTCTGATGAAAAATAAAATTTTAATCTTCTTTTCTTCAATCCAAGTTGCCTCTAAAAATTGGAACTCCTTCTGGATAACACAAGAAATTTGGTAGTAAGAAAATAGTGGCAACACTGATTGTTTTCATTCCCTTTTATTTGTTTCTATCTCTCTTTGCTGTACCTTCTTACATATAATATATAACAAATTGTAAGTAATTCAAATAGTGAAAACAAGGTTTTAATTAGCTGGCCAGGCCTTTTGTAGCTTTATATGCCTTATAATCTAACTCAAGACTAGGACAGGCACAACATCCAGTCCCTGACCATCAATTTATCAATGCGAAAGGGTTAACCCATATTTTCATCAATGAAATATTTTCGGCCATGGGAATGAACCCGGGACCCTTAGCTCAGACACACTACTGACTGAGCTAAGGTGTCGGACTAAATGTTACTCTGTATTATAATAATGATGATGACTTCCATGTGTTTGTTTCAGGCACTATCCCATTGGTGTATTGTTTGATATGTATGTAACTACAGATCTACAATTGCCTTGGAATATCACAGTTCACTTTGACAAGTTCCCCGAGGATGAACTGTTGCATTGTCCCAGCAGGTTAGTAAACCTCCAAAATTAATGTCATTAAAAGTGTTTTTAGATCAAAGCCTAGGTTGTTAACAGATTACCATATACAAGAAACGACCTTCCAATGACATACGCTACTGCTCACCACCCAGTATTATGAAGGACTAGACAAACTCAGATTTATCCTGAACACAGGCTACAATATCCTAACCTCATCACCTCTCAACAGTGCTCCAAGAATCACATTTAAACGCCCCCCTAATCTCTGCAAAATTCTGATTGACCCAGCCACAAACAACAAACATCAGGCCAAAGGTTCCTACCATGAAGCAAACTAAGATGCAGTAACTGCAAAATTTACCAACCTCCCACCTCATTCAAGAGCAGACTCACACAAATGGAATATCCCATGAAAGGCAACTATGACTTCTCCACAGAAAATCTTATACATCAGTTACAATGCTACTGCTGCATTGCTGAATACATTGGCCTCACCACAAGAACACTCAAGACAACAAATGAATGGTCAACATTTTGATACCAATCACAACAACCCTGACAAACCAATACCTAGCATTTCATGCTCAAATGTATAATGTAGATTTTGACTCATGCTATAGTACTAGAAATAAACCTACAGTAAACTCCCGACTATCCGCGGACGGATTATCTACTTTGTGGCTTAATTGCAGTATCACCAACGGCAGAGGATGCGTTTTTGAATGTTGATGGAGAATACAGGGCTACCAATTGTTGTACTTAATAAATTCATAAGGAAGAGATAATGGCCTGAGAGACAAAAAGTTTATGCAAAGGGGAAGGAGGCCTTTTGGTGTTGTACCTGCTTAATTATCTGGATCAGGAAGATGACACGCTCTTATCTGCCAAGCTGATCTTAAGGAAAATACATAGTGAGATAAGGGAAAAGGAAACAGCTGCGATGAAGCAGAAGACTAATACAAACATTCTTAAGTGATGTGTCCATTTTTAGTATACTGTACATTGATTTAAATTGTTTTTTATTATTATCTTAGTGAGTGAAATATAATGATGTGTTCATAGACAGTCATGATATGTGAGTACTAGTTTGAATTGAATGTGCTACAATCTCTTGTTTTACTAATTATGTGAATTACCTGCAGCACTCATCCCCTCCATTACCATGGATAATGAAGAGTTAACTGTATAACCAAATTCAGACACCCTTCTTGTCTGAATCTTAGATATTCATCTCTTCTTTCTTTCTAAGCAGGCCTACTCACACCAGTCATTTCTATATAAACAATAGTAATAAAAGATAACTGATAATTTGATTATTTAGTAATTAAATATAAGTACAACATTCTATCCATCTACCAAGAGTCAAGACCCAAGTTTGAACGGACAACATCAGTATCTAAGAGATCATGGGCTACCTCTAGTCATGCTGGGATAGTCCAGTCTGTGTTTTATTCTCTTCTGCTGAAGAAGAGGACTGATGTACCATGAAAATTTCAAAATTATGTGTTTTTAATTGTGTACTTTGGGGCTTACAGTCTTCTGGTGTGTAGGCCTTGCCCCCTTCTATCTTCTTTTCATTGTTTAATTAAAATTACCATATACTTAAGAGACACTGAAATTTACTTAGATGTGTTCCTACTAACTTTTATCTAGGACATTCAAGTAACTATAAAATTATATATTTTTAGATCATTGTGGATTTTTTTTAAATTTATAATAAACACACAAAATAAAATCACAATATTGAGTAGGCTACTTGACCTTTTAGGCATAATTTATTTAAATGTGTATTTGGACTGGTTATTAAAACAGCTTATGACCAAAGGCAACTAAACCCTGATTTTTTTGTAGGAAGCTCACTTTTGACCACCAACATTGTTTGAAATTCACTAAAATTTGGCTTTCTATAAATATGTCTTACTTGATTTATTAATATAATAGTTCATCTAAAACCTTATTAAAAGCTTCTAATAATACTTCCTTAAATGCATTACTATATAATTACTCTTTATATAATTCATTAAGTGGATTGAGGATGTAAATACAATTGTTTGTTTTCCCCCGCCATTGTGGCAACATGAGTTTCCAGTTTTCAAATAACAGGCTCTCCATGAAAATCAGACTGTATGTAAAGAGAAAGAAGGATAAACAAAGTTTGAGTGAACTCAATGAGATGTTTCTATGCTCCTATCTTGGAATTGTTTGTGATACAGAAATTTAAGCTGTAATTGGTCTATTTATTGCTCTATTTCAATTTACATTTGAGTTAATTTGTTAGACCCACTTCAATGGCCGCATGATCTAAGGCTCTACTCTCGCATTAGACTGACTGCCGATGACGGGGAGATCGGGTTTGATCCTGGCTGGGTGCATTGAGGGTGTTTTTCTTAAATGTTTTTCCATTCTCCCTTCATGTAAATGTAGGTGCACATTCTCTAAATTCAACCTTCCCTATCCCTAACACATTATAGTAATTTGTACACAGGTATAACCTGAATGGATAGTAACAAACAGCTAGTAAGACGCAGCGTTACAAAAGTTAATTTGTTACCATTTTTAACCAAACAAATAAAAATTGACGCCAAAGGGCTATATTAAACTAAACATTGAAAGGAGGATAGAAAAACAAGGCCCACACACCAGAAAAGTGTAAGCCTCAAAGTTCACGATTAAAACACAACAAAACACATAATTATGAACTTTTCAGGGTACCTTAGTCCCCTTCTTCAGAAGAAGAGTAAAACAGGCTGTACTACGGTAGCATGGCTAGAGGTGAAATATGATCACCTAGATACTGGTGTTGCCTGTTTTAACCAAAAAAGCTTATATACCTACTTACCAAAATACTACAATAGCATAGTAATTTAATCCAATAAGTTTATTTACCATAAATGAGGGTATATATACATGCATAATCATTCAGCAAAATATTTTGACATAAATCATTATTTAGCCTTTTTAAGATTATATGTGATGTGACCCAGAAAAACACGCCACATATCGCCCGAAGAAATTGTTCAGCAGAGCGTAAAATGTCACTTCTGGTCAAAATTGACGGTTTCTAGATTTCAATGCCATCTGTTAGTTCGAAACGTTAACTAAAATCACAACCAGTAAACAGGATTACCATGACACTAATAAAACAAGAAATTTAGCTTTAAATAAGGTATTGCACGAGAAATTAAACCATGCTTTAAACTTTGACTGCCATTCACCACAAATTGGTAAAAATAGATATTGGTTTGAAATATTATAAAAATTTAATTTCATAGCTAGAGAGGTAAGTATTTTAATGTTCAGAATTAAGTTTTCTATTGGTAGAAATAAAAAATAGGAAAATGATTTTTGCGACATGTGGCATGTTTTCCTGGGCCGCACACACACATATATAATATTTTTAGCATTGGGTCTTATTACCCGTTTGGGTTATATGCCTATGCAATAATAACTACGCTAATAGGTTAGGGATTATGAAGGTTGAATTTAGAGAAAGTGCACTCACATATTGTGGAGGGAGAGTGGAATACCACCCTCAGTGCACCCAACCGGGATCGAACCCTGATCTCCCTGTCATCGGCAGTCTAGTATATTGCGAGAGTGATGCCCTAGACCATGCAACCACAATTGCGGGTAAGATGATAACAATTTAATGTTTTAGAATTATTTTTTTTTCTAATGCCCAATTGTTATTCTTAGAGACGCAGTAGAGTCTCACTTCATGGCCTGCGTCAAGGAGGCTGATGTCTTGAAACATCGCAGCCAAGTTGTGTCCAACATGCAGAAGAAAGATCACAATCAATTGTGGCTGGGATTACAAAATGGTGAGAGAGTAAACAAGAGCTTGTTTCACTCGCTTAGGCGCAAACCATAGATATAGAGGACTCGATTTGAAGATGGAGACCAACTCACTCATACTTTAACCCTCTTTACAGACAAATTTGACCAGTTTTGGGCTGTGAACCGCAAGTTGATGGAAGCCAGTGCAGATGAAGCATTCAAGTACATCCCTTTTCGTTGTTACCATGGAGACGAAGCTTTTGTGCAGCGACTAGTACGACCAGTCACAGAAGAAGGACACCGCAAAACGCTGAAAGATTTGGTACATGAGGTCTTTCCAGAAGAGACTGAAGGTAGGAAAACTCAACATTCATTATCGACCATTTGGTTGTTTTAAATTTAATTAGTAGGATCATCATAGTTAATTAGTTTATAAAATTCTTATGAATATAATTATCCACGTTGGTGTTTGAATAGCTTAAGGTTTCATTCTCACGATATATTAGACTGCCAATAACAAGGAGATTAAGGTTCTAATCCCATCCAGGTGTATTAAAGGTGATGTTTCCTAATGGGATTTTTGATGAACAGCTTTGCATATAAAAGACGGGGAGGAATGTATTTTTTGCCTGGAAATCCTGGAAAAGTCAGGGAATTTCCATATATCAATTCCCATATATCAAGCCTGTCATTGTATTCTACCAAGCGGAGAATATCATTGAAGTGTATTTTTTGTGGCAGCGCGTGTGATCACCCATGGCATCGAGCCTCCATGTGAGACCCCTTTACAGTGGATGAGTGAGCACCTCAGCTACCCTGACAATTTCCTGCACCTTTGTATTCAGGCTTGAAGATCTCTGCACGCAAGACTTGGTGTGTGAAGAACATATAACACTCTTATTCGGAAAAACGAAGGCTTGAAGATCCCGCTCGGAAGACTTAGAGAACATATTAACACTCTTGTTCAGAAAAACAAAGAAAATTCAGATAGTTCAGGGCAATTTCAGGGATTTTCATAGAAAATTAGAATACTATAACATTATTTTATTTTAATTTCAAAGAGCAGTTAAAAATATTTCAATCTGACACCTTAGCTCAGTTGATAATGTGTCTGTCTACTGAGCTAAGGGTACCAGTTTCAATTCCTGGCATGGCCGAAAAATGTATCATTGGTGAAATATGGGTTTACCCTTTCACAGTGATAAATTAGTGGTCAGAGATTGGATGTTGTGCCTGTCCTGGTCTTGTTATATTATAAGACGGGCCTAACAAGCCACTAGTAGAAACTATATGGCTTGAATAAAAAAAACTGACTCAGGCCACAGGCTGGAAACGGTAATAGATGTAAAAAAAAAAGTTAAAATTATTTCAACAGGATTTTTTTGCTTCTTTAAAATTCATCTATGTTTGTTTTCCCTAAGTTGCATAAAATATGTCAAAGAAACTTATATTTTCAAACAAGTTACGACACACTTTTAGTATTTAGAATTTGATTCCTACACAACAAATGGTTTAATCCGAAGAAAAAAAAACATAGCAGGCATATATTGGTTTGAACTTTTTACTTTATATCGCATAGTATCAGGATTAATTATTTAGGAATATAGACACTGAATCTATTTGTATTTAAATAAGACCACTGTGATCAGTTTTTGAAATTGTGTTTGGACATATATATGAGAGAGACTAGATATTAAAGCTTGGGACTTTCTTATTGTTGTGGACTTAACTAATGTATTCATTGCATTCCTTGGGCTGTTATTCATCTGAGCATTTATTAAGCTCCAAACAGCTTAATTTGTGTGTTGTAAGTAAGGATTGTCAAACTCGAAACCCCTGATTCCTACTGGTATCGAAATAATTGAGAACCTGTCTTAAAATCACGATTTTCAATACATCGATTCTTAGCTCTCAAATCTCAGTAGCCTAAATGAAAGTTCTGTCATTTAAACATGATGACAACATTCAAAATTGGGAAATTTCCATTTCACTTTAGTCCCGGGAAATTATAAATGCACTCAACCTTTGTGTTCTGGTGATCTTGTGCAAACTATATATGGGTTTTTTTAAAGATTTTTTATACTATTTACACTTTTTGGCTAAATTTTTTTAGAAGGCTATCACAAAAGATTAAGATCCTGTCTCCAGGCTAGCTGCTGAATGGTATTGTGATTTATGTTTTTTAGAGATGGGTCAAATCCACTATTTCTCGAATCCGAATCTACATTTTATTTTCAAATATCGAATCCGAATCCTAGCATATTGTTAGAAATTTTAATGATTTACCAATATACCTACATTACACAATATATGCCTAAACTGTAAATTAAGATTTATTTCAATCGTACTTTCAATTTTAATAAACCCCAACCACCCCTCGCAAAATACTAGTTAAAATTCAGCCAAATTAAATAAATGGTACGGAACTCCGCATGGACTTACTTGCTCCAATGTTTAAAAATGGCAATGTTTACTCAAAACTCGTAATATATGTGAAAAGAAATAATATACACTAGCGAACCCAAACATAAATTCACTAACCAAGACGAGTGATGTATATCAAGTGAAATACTAGAAGCCAACCAATATTAAAAATAGTAATTCAAATATATGATTTCGTTAATTAATTTAACACACTAGCTAAAGAATTGGTGCAAGTAAATAATAAATAAGAATTTAAATAAATGAAGTTTTATTATTTTAACCAACAACACAACCACTCTACGATCACAACAAACTAGATTGAAAAAATAAAATAAATATTCATTCTGTGTCGACCTCATTTTACTTGCAAAGCCATTACTGTCATATACAGGCTGGCCACAAAAGTGAGTGTGTTAGTTGAGGTCCGTTTATGCGCGTAGCGTAGCACTGTCTACAAGGTTGCTAAAAACATCTTATTTTCTAACATGTTAATAAAGAATTGCAGTATGCTTAGAAATGAAATATAATTAAAATCGTTTGAGCCTAACTATACAAAATCTATTTTTCTCTTTTTACCCTAGATTGCCAATTCCAAAAAATAAAAACCACGAGGCAACCCTATGAAAACCCTAGATACCAAGTTTTAGCCCGATCGATAAAATAGTTTAGGCTTCAATACGAGGTACAGACAGACAGGTGGAAATTCGGGGGGTCATGAAACGTTGAAATTCATCAAAATCTTGGGTTCGATTTTTTTGACGATCACAATACTTTCTTTACCTGTAAAATATCGAGAAAGTAACACTCTAGACTTATATTATTGTTTAAAAATTAAATCAATCATAATTTGAGTGTAATTTAATTATTTTTAAAGGTGTTGATAAAATGAGTTAAGTTTCTAAAAAATCATGTGAAATAAACAAACAGATTAGGGCTAGTTACCTTTTAATTAACTTTAATCATCATTGAAGGATTATAATTTATTTTAATTAGAAAGCAAAAATAAAAATACAAACATATAAAAAAAAAAAGAGACTATAACAACATACTTTACAACTAAACATACATTGGAAATAGTGAACTCGATAATTCCTAAGAATGTTTTATCATTATTTTCTTTTATATCTATTATCTATCTTCATGTAGAAAACAATAAATATATTTTTGACTTTTGCTATATGTTGATTCCCATTTTATTAGGCAGGGCTATGTTTGAATATTTTTACAATTACTTCATTAACAAATTTTTTTTAGATAATAAATTCTTAGTTAAAATCAATTTAAAAACAAATTATGAATTAGCAAGTCGTTATTTGATTCTTAAAACTTGATAACGCTTACTAAGTGATCAGATTACCTGAATCGATTCCAAACAAACAATCAATATATAATACGCAGGCCGGTAGGCATAAGTAAAGATTTATCGGTGTCTAACTGTTGACAGTATTTATTTTTCATGAAACCCAACAAAATATTTAACTTAAGGATTCTATGAAATAAATTGGGGTTCTTTGCATAGTTGTGGATAATTAAAACCAGTTGGGTAGTAAGAATTGACAGTCATGTTTATTTAATTATCACTTTGTCGAGTAAACATATACATCATGGCGGCTGACTTTGTATCATGTGTAGTGTGTTATTATTTCTGTTAAAAAAAAGCCTTAAATTGTTTTATTTATTTGTAATTCTAGTTTTGATTTTCAGTTTTTGAAGAGTTTTAATGTGTTCACTAAAATATTTACAATATTGTTTGTGAGGTGAAAGTTTCAGAAGTGAGTATGCGCTGTGAGGATCGAGTCCAAGTTTCCCATAGAGGTGGGAGGGTAGGGTATTAGGCACGTTAGATTTTCTACACCTAACAATATATTTTAACAATGATTTTATTCATACTTATCTCTTTTGTTCAACAAAATAATGACTATGGATTAAATTGTGCTTTTCAAGTAGGCCTAACTAAGTAATTTTTTAATTCAAAATATTATGCTTTGTTTATGAGGTAAAAGATTCGACCATCGAATCCAGTAAAACACCGAATCTCAAATACTTGTCAGGATTTGGTGGATTCGAGGATTTGAAGATTCGAGTGGCCCATCTCTAATGTTTATTTTTCAAAAAATAATCTTGTAAATTAAATTTTTTTTGTTTTTAATCTATTGTAATTAAAAAAAAATCAAATAGATTCTCAGGGCAAATGGGGAGCGTTGATCCCTCACCTTTGTCTTCCAACTGGCACTTCTATTAACCACACTCTGTTGGGATTAAGACCCTACCGAATAAAAAATAACTATAACCATTCCTCCCTAAATGACACACTATTCTCTCAATAAAATGGGACAAACGCACACAACATCCTCTCCAGGATTTTAATCAAATGGGGTAGAAAATTGAAATCCAAACACTTGAACTCGACCAAATAATATCAGTACATACTTCCCACTTAAATAATTCCTTAATGGGTAGAGGTGCAACATTCTGATGATGTCATCTAGGGTAGAATGGGAGGTGCACCCCACTAGCTACATTACACAACAACATATAAATAAATATACTATTTTTAAAAGAAGGCTGGATAATTGAATTTGAGAAGGTTGAGGAGTCGAAGATTGAAAAATCGAGGTTAAAATTTAAGAATCTGAAGAAATGAGAAAAGCAGGAAATGTGACATTATTGGTTGTAAGGAACAGAGTTGCTTTCACTACTGCTGTAAACTTCTGATATGTTCAGAGAATAAGTGAAAGCTAATTTTAAAAATTTGATCTTTTGTAGAGATGTGAGAAGCTTAAAAATGTCAAAGGTCTAATCTTCCTTGCTTTGACTTTGATACACACAATAAGCATCGCATCTTCTCTTTTGTGATGATTTGATATTTCACTTCATGTAAATATTATACTACTATTATTAATCTTCTTCATCTCCCAGCTAGGTTTGCACTTGTCAGCAGGACCAGAATACTTCTCCAGTTCACTCTGTCAGCCATTGCTGTTACCTCTCTCAACTGCCGAATGTTGGGCATTCCTTCCCTCTCGAGGACGTCCTCCACGCCATCTCTCTACCTCTTCCTCTTGGTCTCTATCCTCCAGGCTCCCATCTCCAACACTGCACAGCAACTTTCTCCTTTCATCCTGTCCTAGTCATCTCATCTAGGCAGTCTTTATCTTCTTCAATACCGGTATCACTGCTAATTTCTGTCAGATATTTTCATTTCTAACTCTATCTCTACTCGTCTTTACCACTATGACTTGTAGAGGACTCATCTTGGCCATCTGTATTCTGCTCCTGTCATTTGCTGTCAAAGCCCAGCATTCTGATCCATTTATTAAGGTGGGTGTCAAAATTGTATTCATGATAACTTCCTTTGTATTTTAACAAAGGGTATAGTGCCCCTACCATTTTTTGCCAAATTTCATCACTCTTTCATTTATGTCATACCCATTTCCTCCCTTAGATGACATCATGCACATAAGATATTTACCTTTTTCAACTTTTTTTACTCTAATTCCATTAATCTGAACATTCATCTCTTTCTCCCTCCTGCCCATCTGCATTATCTCTGTCTTTCCTATGTTCATCCTCATTCCAGCCTCTACAAAACATGTGTTCCACTCAACTAGTGCCATCTCTATGCCCTCTTTGCTGAAATATCAGTATGCAATATCGGCTGCATACGCCATTATCTTTCCTGGCTCTCTAACATTTATTCTTGTTTTAAACTTCCTGACTATACAGTCCATGTATGCTATAAAGAGCAACAAAGACAAAACACTTCCTTGTAAACTCCTGAGACCACCTCGAACCAGCTATCATTTCTATAGCCAGTTTGCATACCACATTTACACAAATTATACATGCTGATTATAGCGCTCTTCAATTATATCATTATCTCACATTATATTCTGTCTCCAGACATGACCACAGTTTTTCCTAGGAATAGAGTCAAACGCCTTCTCCAGATCTATCATTGCATTACTATTAATACTATATTAATAGGTGTACAATAGTTTAATTTGGCCCAAGAGCACAACTCATTCTAACTTAATTTTTCTATAACATTAGGAACTCAAAAGTTCATTGCCACACTTACAAAATTACCCCACCTATTCCTGTCTTGATCTAGCTTGTTTTGTATATTCTCAGTTTTACATTTCTTGACAATAATTGAGATGTCAAAAACTTACTGACCGAATTATAGCATTCCTTTCCCGACTATTCTTTTCTTAATAACCACTCTAATTGGGTTATCATTAGTTAAAATAGTTTCTAAATATATAACTCATTTATCCTACCAAATGATATGTTGTTCACAGTAATCTATAAATTTTTACAACTCATTACCTGTACTAATGTAATTATGATACCTTGCTTTGTGTGTACAAAATTTAAAACATAAATGTAACGATCAAATATTAATTTTAAAAATTGCGCCACTAACTGTTATTTTGGCATATAAAAAATATTGATTGTATAATTGTGTGTTCAATATTGTAAATAATTTGATTATATATGGATGTACATTATTTTAAGTAACTGTACAATATAATGGTAGTAATAGAAATATAATTAAGAATAGTTTTTTACATGTTTATACTCTATATATAATATTAATATTTTAATTTTATTCTACTGCAGATAATACATTAAACTGACCATGTTATTTATATTTTAATGTTTTTATTTTTAATCACATTATTTTAACTACCATCCTAAGAGTATATAATGCTTTTCTTAATCATCATCAACTGTTTCCAGCCTGTGGCCGGGTCAGTTTAGTAAAATGCCTCCATCTTCCTATATCCTTCCACCATTCTTCTCCTTTCATTCAAACACTTTCTGCTATCTGCTCCTCCCATCTCTTTCTTAACCTCCCTTGCGGTCTTTTTCATACCTACTTCATTGCCAACATTTTCTTTGGCATCCTCTCTTTTTCCATTTTTCCATTCTCATTACATGCCCATACCATATCAGTCTTGCTTCCTCTACTATCTTTATGTACTCCCTGTACCCTCACGCTTTTCTGGATAACTTCATCCTTAAACTTGTTCCTCCTTGTGACAGCTAACATGCTCCTCACAAACCTCATTCCCATGGCTTGCACTTCCCTAGTCTCTCTTACATTCATTGTCCATGTCTCTGATGCATATGTGACAATATATACAGAGTACGCCCTGTACAATACTTCCTCTCATATTTTCAAGGGGACTTCTTTTCTTCATAGCAGGTCTCTTATGCACCTATGGAACAATTCTCCCTGTTGTCTTCTTCTCATTAAATCCTTTCTGCTTCCACCTTTATTTTCAACAGTGTTGCCAACCGTACAATCTGGATACTACTTTTGATTTCAGCACCTGTACAATCCAATATTGGGAGATTTCCTAAAAGTAATATCCTAATGCTCTGCTACAAATAAACAATGTAATGTATTAATTATTATTTTATTATAAAAATAAGTAGATTAATCAATATTGTGAAATTAAAAGCAAGTATCAGCACTTGTTTATTAAGCTCCTGTTTTGGTTTTTTTCAAACATGATTCTAGTAACAAAATGTAGTATCCTGCCGCTCAAAATAATATCCATTTCGGGTCAGTGTACTATCACTTGAGGCTAAAGAGTTGGTAACACTGATTCTCAATCACCCTTCCAAGATATTTTACGTTCTGTACTTTTCTCAGCTCTACTATATCCAACCTTATAGCTTTATTAGGCCTTACACTATTTATTGTCACTACCATCACTTCACACTTTGCCATGATATATTTCATTCCACATTCTTTCACTTTCTCATTCCATTTTTGTAGTTGTTCCTGTACTACTTATTCTTTCTCCCCCCCATACCATCAAGTCATTCAGTAAACATCATGGATTTCATTTTTTCCTCCCTGAGTTTCCTACCACTTTGTTAATGACCATTTCCATTACAAATAGTAATGGTGAAAGTCACTCTCCGTCTTAACACAACTTCTGTTATCCTCTTGCATGCTTTCCACTTTTACCTCCTCCATTGCTTTCCAAACTTTATTTCTATGCACACTATCATAAGCCTTCCCCACATCCATAAATACCATTACCAAGTCTTGCCCATATTCATACCTTCTTTCCATCATACCTTCTTTCCATCAGCTGTTGTATGGCAGAGATCAAGTTTATTGTAAATCTCTGTTCCCTAAATCTGTGTTGTTCCTCTCTCCACTTTCCTTTCATTTTATTTATTCTTTTTTCCAGTATCTTCTCATATATTCTTGTACAGTGGCATATAAGCTTTATTCCCCTATAATTTGTACACCTCTTCCTGTCTTCTTTCTTAAAAATAGTTATTTTAACTCCTTTTTTCAAGTCTTCCGGTACCTTGTACTCTGTTCTTATTTTCTTAATATACTTTTAAAAAAAGTGTACTGCATGTAGGTATGCTTACTTAACAGGATTTTGTTTAGTAGAACTTCATCTTAAGCTCTTTCAAAAACAAAATTAGAATCTTGACAATATATTAACACCTTAGTTCAAGTGGCAGAACATCTGCCTACTTATCTAAGGCACACAAGTTTAGTTCTCGGCGAGGTCAAATATTATTGATTGTGAAGTTGGGTTTATTCCTTTGCATTGTGTTTTTTTAAGTTCTAGATTAATTTAGAACAAGCAGCTAAAAGTGCACGCATTAAATGTGATAGCATTATTTTACAGTATGTAGGGCCTACATCCATTAAATGTGATAACATGTTGTTTTAAGACTATAATCTACTTATCACCTAAGGTTGCCAGCAGTGTATTATTTTATTATATACATCTATTTTTCAATTATCTCATACATAGAGTTTAGAGTAAATGTGCCTATATTTGTGGCTAGAGGGGGAGGGAAACTATCAAGAATAAAACCCAACCCTCTTGTAACAGGCAAATCAGTATAAATGCAATTAATGCTAATGTCCTTGTGTCCAATAAATATTTGTAAAAAACTTCACTTTTTGTTATTAAGTGGATTAAACCATCTTCAATTTAACTGGTGTTGAACTCAGTGGTCTTGAGGTAAAGTGCTCGCCTCAGGACCCAACGTCCGTGGGTTCAAACCCAGCCAGGGTTGATGGATTTTTCTTGAGCTGTAAAAATTTGTATCAAAATTTCCTTCGGAGGGGAAGTAAAGTTGTCGGCCTCATATAGATTGTGGTGTATAAAAAAAATTTAAAGTATGTGAAAATACCTTTTCTGGTAAAATTAGTAGGCTCTTTTATGTTTGCTCATAGAAATTCTCATGTGCTGATAATCAGTCGGTTCAGGAAGTGCATGGTAATACCTCAAATAAATAGAATAAAAATTTGGCTGGTCTGAAGTGAACCCTGGTTCAATGGGAGTTTGTTAAGCTACTCAATTCATTAATTTAACTATTAAAATTTCTACAAAACTTAAACCTCAAAATCTAATTTTGATTTATTAAGGAAAACTTAAATTTTATTGAAAACCTACTGCATTTGAGTACGATGTGAATAGTTTTAAGTATAACTAAAAGATGTGTGTCTTATTTCAATAAAATTAATAAATGTGACAGTACTAGAAGAAAAATATCCTTCTCAATTTAAGTTACAAAAATATCAACAAAACTAAACCTTTAGATTTAATAAACTTCGAAAGGAGAATAAAAGGCCTTAAACACGTAACATAAAATTATATATGTATAAATATATATTTATTTTCTTGATACACTTGTTTATCAATATTGATGGTAAGGGTTTACTGTTCCAAATGTGCCACAGTTTCAATATTATTTTGTATCACAACCTCATGTATATAAAAATCAAAATTCAGAGAATCATATATAGTTCAAACTCAAAGCAGAGTACAGACTTTGTTGTTTACCGCCGGTTTGTTGCTGGCATGCACAAGAACAGGAGCATTGCCATAGTTAGTGTAGAAGAGGGTGCGACGATTGCTACCGTATTTCAGATAGCCTGCATTCTTGACTAACCTCTGCTGCTCCTAAAACATAGCCAAGAAAGATGAACGGCCGAACTTTTGTATATTATTCCTTCGGTCTAATCGTGCCCCCATAATGTAGGCTCCTGGGGCCTCTTATCATCCCCCTTAAGCCCCAACCCCATATCCCCTAGAGTAACTGCAGTGAGTGTAAATTATGACAATACTCTACATCATTACTGCTGTGTACATTTTATTTCACATTTTATATTGTCCTATTTTATGTCTTTGTTTTAGTGTAAAGTATGGATCCCCACAACTAAATGAAATAATCTCTTACCTTGAATATAACAAGTGCCGTGTCCTGGTATCGCCGTTTCACCTCTTCAGAACACAATGGTGTCACTTTGGAAGAACTCTGCATATAACCAACAAGGTCTGGAGCAATCACAGAATTAGTTTACAAGCTGTCCAGAGCATTGTTTCCCTCTATTATTTCAGTTTTCTTAATATTTTGTTGTAAATATTTCAAAATGGAAGTAGCCTCCATCACTATGCTACAAATATTAGATGATGCTCACCCTTCAATCACTCACTTTCACTCAAAAAGACAAAACATTATGAAAACATGTAACCTAAACTCTACAACTAATTTGTCATCCCATAGAGATAGGAATGAAGTCAAAATTGGGGGTACAAGGAGTACAAGAGCTAGTACATAGAGGAAACAAGGGTGAGATGGTATGGTCATGTAATAAGGATGGAAAAGGGGAGAATACCAAAGATAATGGAACTGTATGTACAAAAAAGACAGCAAGGGAGACCAAGAAAAAGATAGGAGGGGCTATATAACAGATAATAGAATTACAAACTATTAGCTTATGATTAAGTTTGGAAACATAGATATAAATTACACCAATCTACATGTACAAAATATTCTTTGAAAAATGAAGATCCAGATGAGATTGTGTCACTCCCCCCGTTGGATAAACCACCCCAAAATATAATTGCACTAAACCAAGTTTCACTTGCCTTCTGCCCGGGTCAAATTTTCTTGTGTTGCCCTCCAAGTTAAATCAGCACGAACAAATCAGCATAGCAGATTTATGACATTCTTCGACACATCTAAAGTTGAACAAAACAAATATATGTTTAACTTGACTGTTTAACGCGTACAATTTCTTGTATTAAAGTCTCATGATGTCCAACTTTAGTTCCAATATGTAAAGATGGTAAAGGGAGTTTTGGGCGGTTTGAAAACAGTGTGACTATAACTTTTAATCAGGTGTATAAACACAAATATTTATTTGCAATAAAGGTTTCACTTGAGTACTTATATGGCATGTTTAACATTGTACTGTAAGACCAGAGTCTTACTTGCAAAGGAATGGATGACACAAAATACATCATTATCAGCAAATGAGGTTTTTGTAGTTATGTTTCTGAGATGGTATCAAATACAAAAGTGCAAAGTAAAGCAAATGAAGAAAGGAAACTTTGAAAAGGCATACAGCAATGAAAAGTTAACATGGTTGGCTATCTAAGACATGATAGTTTGAAGAATAGAAGTAGATGTGTAAGGGAGAAAGTCAAGAGAGTTGAAGACTGGAGTACATGAATCAGATAGTAGTCGATGTTGGCAGAAGAAAGTACAAAGACTGAAATGGAGAGCTGCAGCAAACTAATCGCAAGATTGATGACCTAATGATGATTTCTTCAATGACACAAGCTTAGGATCCAGAGTTTGAACCCCAGTTAAATACACATTGGTAGAATATATCATTAACGGTAGCCCAGTTATGGAATAGACACATGCCAATAGACAGGCTCTCTCCACATCATGTTAATGAGATCTATGAATTACATCAATTCCACTTCATAACTAGACTTTGAATTATTGTAAAATGTTTATTTCCACCAATCAACAAACAAAGTTTCAAATGTTCTTTTTATATCACTATTATTCTTTAAATTAAAAATAACACCCGGACAAAGTAATCAAAACTAGGGCCTTTGGCTTAGTACGCCAATGCTCCTACCCCCGAGATATCCAGGAGTCGTCCTGTACCCAGGGTCATTCACTCATATTATAAGGCAGTCTCTCTTATGGATATGCAGGTTCGATTCCTGTGTTGAGGTGTCATTTTTCAATTTAAAGAATATGATATTTAGATGCGGCTATAACTGTAGTTAGCAAATATATCTTGTATATTTAATCTATAATTAATTATTTAACTGGTAGTAAATTTAATCAAAATTATGGAATAAGGTAGGATATTAAAATGATGGTAAAAAAATAAACATTTGAAAGTTCAGTAAATATATTTAAAAAAACTATACAAGACATATTACAATATAAAAAATATACAATACCTATTTGTTTTTCACCAGATTGGATATTTGCTGCACAATCTAATATCTATTATAACAGATTTGCTAATGTTAATTCTAAGGAATAAGCAAGGCTTCACATTACTTCCTCTACAGCCGAATAGAGTTGGCACTAGTGGATACTCTTATTCACAGGACATATGTTAAAATATACACCAAAATTATATCTTTCGACAAATCATGAATTTCAACTTTTGAAATAATCTTAACTGAGTTAAAAATCTAATAAATGTTTTATTTTGGAAATATTTTCAAGTTGTTTGTGAGTGAGTCCTTGTATTACAAACTCTCAGTTAATTTGTAACATTTGTTTTAAAGAAATAATATTTAATTTATAACATTGCTTCATTGGACTTTCCTTTTCTATCTGAATAATGAAAATTTTAGTCGGGAAAAAAAGAACATTAGTAAATAAGTTAAAATAATATTTTTTCTTCTAAGTATTATAAGTGTAAGTCTAAATTATTACATTTCTATTAACTTATGGGCACAGTGGGTTTGGTAGATATGGGAAGGATTTGTGAAGCCATCTTTCTTAAGGCACATTATAAAACTTACATAAAAGGCAATATTTATTACAGAAAGGATATAAAAACATTGATTATAAGACTTCTCATCATAAATGAAAGGGTGAGGTTAGATATAACCAATAAAAAAACTCATCTGTTTACACTCCATTTTAGGGACATTGAGTATTCCTTGAAGTAAATAATGCATCAACACAAAAAATGTTTAAAATTCATTAAATGAACCATGCATGGTCAAATCAGACGATTTTTAAAGAGAATACATTTCAGGTATGTAAAAATGTTAAGCTGTCAGAATATTACCAGGAACTTGTACACACAAATTAGCCCTCAAATTTGCAACAGGCTTCACCCTTTCAGGTACATAGTGTGTAAGATAAGTGAGTTTTGTAAAAAAAAATTCTAATTAAATTGTGTTATTAGTAGGTCCTACTGAAATTGAGCAGCTATTAGTAAAATATGAACCTTAAAATGGGAGCCTAACTAATAAAATATATTAGACTTAGAGCAATATGGTAATGTCATATCGACTGAGAACTTAAAATACAATCTGGTCAGTGTCTATTATTGTGTCAAGGGCTTAGGGTTTATTAGTTTTTTGTTTGTTTATGTTTTTTAGCGCTTGGTCTTACTACTTGTTCGGATTATACGATAGTTTACTAGTATTAAGGTGGGGTTATATGAGGTTAATAAATTCAGCCTCAAGATACACATCACATGTAAACTACTCATTTGATATTTGAGGTGATGCAAGTAGGGGAGAAACTGTGCAAGACTGGCTAAGGTCTGTTCAGCGTAGGAATTGTTTTCTGAAAGGCCTTTTTCCCTACCAGAAAGCTATTATATAGTAGGATTTGGATAGGAAAAAAGACCTTTCCGAGAGTATTTCCTACCATGAATGGAGTATACCTTTACTCAAGCCAGTTCAACTAGTGTATTTTTGTTGCATTTCTGATTTATACATCCTGGAAGTATTTTTCCAAATAAAAGATGTTATTTCCTTGCTAGTGTTACAATTACAAAAATATGTTTTAGATGTTAACTCTTGCACTAAAATAGTGATTATTAATTTATTCTTTTTTATTTTATATTAAAAAATTTACTTAACAACTTGATTTATTAAATACTTATTTTGTCCTCAACAAAAGTGAAATGAAATAAGTGTTAAAATAAATTTGAAAATAGTCTAGTTAAATATATTTTTTTTATCGAAAAGAAAATACAGGTTCGTCTAGGTTAGTTTGTAACTATTTTTTTAAAAAGCATTTAATCTTGTCAATTCTCATAAAACATGCTTTAAGTGTAATGTAAACAACATGTAGGTTATACTAGATGCCTCCATTGATATAAAAACCATCTCCAAACCACATTAAAGATTTTTTTTTTAATGTTCATGATAAAAACTCAATTATTTTAACAATGGGGCTGTTAACACTTACACATGAGCCAGCCAATAATTAAACATTCTAAACTGTTAAAGAGTAAATGATTGCTGTACCTCAATTTGTTGAAGAAAGAACATGTTATCTGATAGCAAGAAAAAGTTACTAAATCTTTCACATATTCATACGTCAAGTCATGTGATCTGCAGATGTCACTTTTGATATGTATTATAAAACTCCATTGGGTAAGCCCACAAGCGATCTATACCGACTGAGAAGACACCGTCGTGAGCGATGATAGTATCAACGTTTGTCATGTGGTCAGCAAAAGGCCTCCAGCCGTTAATCTCAGTTTTCTAAACAGGAAATGCTTGCTACCTCTCTATTCAAGTAGCTCCTCATTTGTCCTCACGAGGCTGAGTTTGAGCCCGTTCCAGACTCGCTGCTTTACAGATAAATTTTGAAAGCACCGAGGACCGAACCTGGGAGCTTTAGACTTGTAGCCAGGAAATCTGACCACTAGATCACAGAGGTGTTCAGATAGATATCTTCAATATCTATAAAATAACACTAAGAACTTATTAACATGTTATTAATGTTGGCCACAAAAAAAGTTGGCATTTTCTAAACGTACCTCCAACTGTCCATTTGTAAGTGCATCAAGGGAGAGGCCTGCACCAAAGTGTACAATTGAACTGGGAGTATTTTCACGTAGAGAGAATTCCCGCAGGACTTTCCAGCAACAATCACTTACAGCTGTTGTCATTCTCTCATACAAATATGTTCAAATTATCATACATGAAAATATGTATGTATATTTTTACTTAAGCAAAATAAAATGTTTATTTTTTTAGTATAAATTTATTATTAAATTAAAATAAATATTTCATATCCTAAATTTGTTATGAGAGCTAAAAATAAATAAATCAACATATTCTTTTAAAAAGTTATCTCTTGTAAAAACAACTATAAGACTAAAAATACAATACATTATAATAAGAACACTTGGGATAGAACTAGCCAGAGGGCACAAACACAAGAACAGACCAACCCACACCTCCATAGGTAGAGAACCAATCACACAAGAACTTAATATTTGAACTAATATCCAATTATTATCAGAACCATTTTGATTCAATTTATATTTTTTGATAACATTGGGAAAATATTCACTGAAGGGAGTGGTTATGACCATAAAAATATATTTTTATCGTGTGTTCATAAATAAATATAAACTTGGTAAATCCTAGAAGAAATAAGTCAAATAATAAAGTAAATTATGAGCAACTGTACAAGTTGTGGGATAAGAAAATAAGAAAAATATATTGAAAAAAGTGGCAATTTCAAACTTATTATAATAATTAAATACAAAGATCAAACATTTCAATGGGCACCAACTAGCATTATTTTTAATGAAATCAAATAAATGTTCATTAGTATTTAATTTAATACATACTAATCAATAATAAAAAAATATCAAGTTTAAAATTTTTTCTAAATATTTTCCTACCCTCCAAAGTATTGTAAAAATGCCCACTGTTGAATTTTATGATTAAAATCAAAATGTCCAGTTATCAAAAGAACAAAATTTGGCCAAATAGAAATGAAGGTTTGTCTGTTTACATTTTTGTAAACCTCAAATAAACAGGTCGTTATTTCTTAATGTTTGTTATCACAGACTAGATAAATGACAGACACAACATTTATAAAATACAATCCACACAATTGATGAACATTATTTTAGTAATAATTATATTAACATATTTACAAATATTATCATCCCTCATTATTATTAAATGACTAACATTATTGGCAAAATTATTTGAAAGTACTTCACATATGATATTTCTATTTATGCAAGTTACAAAACAAATTCATATATTAATTTAAATGAAAACTTAATATTAAGTTAATGAAAATAAATCTTATTTTTCAAATGGGTTTTCATTTTTGACAACAACAATTTATTCAAGGAAGACGAAACACTTCACATGATTTCTTACAAGCTAATGCATAGTTAACAACGATTCATTGAATACACCAATGAGTATTAAGATGAGTTAAAAGAGTGTGTGTAATACCTCGGATTTGTACCTTGGATAGTGGATATATAATCCAAATTGAACCAAACATCACATAATTGTGGTTTACTCAGGGACAGATTTACTTTGCATGGCGCCTACTTAAGGGGAGCGAAAATTCAAATTTTTAATAGAAATAAAAAAGGCAACAAAAAAACAGGTAAAATTATCTTCAGTTTAATTATAAAATAGTCAATAAAATTTATCAATAAAATAAGTCAGTTTTCAGGATAATCAATGAACCAGAGGTAATAAGCGGCAGTTGGTAATTTGATTGTCAATTTGTTTTAAATTTTTGTTAGAGGTTGCTTAGGGTATCTCGGTTAGTCACTGTAATACCATGTTCTCGATAAACTTCTTGTTATTGTCTTTTTCATGCCTGCACATTGCGATTTGAGGCCCGAAATTTGCCGTCCCAAGCTATAGACTATTTAGCCCATATGTAAATCTGCCCCTGGGTTTACTGCATTGTTCATTAGACCAAAAAAAAAATTGATGGTTAGATGAGTTTAATAAAAGAAAATCTACAACTTTTGGAATATTTTACTAAATTACCAGGCTTTGTGTGGAGGCTTTCTAGTTGCAGTGTTTTATTTATACAGCAAACAGGTTGCAAGTATGGCTGTAGCTTAATTGTACAGAGTCAGCAAAGCAGGTTCAATTCCCTTCCCTTGTCCAGGTGTAATATTTCAATTGATGAACATAAAATAAAAAATGTTACATATTTAAAAACTAATTTAAAAAAAAAGGTCGATAAACAAAACTATTTATTAATTTATGAGAAATGTCTTTTAAGATAGGTATTAAATCTGGCTAACCTTTATAAAACCACACGATAGTTTGTGCCAACATAATGATATCTTACATTGTATACTAGTAGTGTCCAAAAAACAGCGCACTTAGCCTACGCCTATTTATTATTAATATGTTAAGGCAATACATCTGCTTTAAAAATACATGCTAGCTTAGAAAACATTTAACACGGTCTTTAATTTAATATAAAGATCAGCCTAGGTACACAAGTCATACAACAATCACTGAACTATGTGATTGTGATTTTAATAGAACTGGACAGTATTTCATGTTTCAAATTTTAATTGGGTCTAGTGGCTACTTGAAGCAAAAGTAGTTTAGTTAGATTTTGAATACATATAAATAGACTTACATCATTCAGTTATTAATTTTTCTAAACAAGTAAATATAACCTGCTTTGGTGGCTGCATGGTCTAAGGCGCTACTCTTGCAATAAACTAAACTGCAGAAGACAGGGAGAGCGGGGTTTGATACCGGTCAGGTGTACTGAGCGTGGTTTCCCACTTCTCTCTCCATACAAATGTGGGTGCACTTAGCTTAATTAGTGCATACGTGTGTAACCCAAATGGGTAGTAAGATGTAGTACATAAAAAATGTAAAAGGTATTTGAAAAATATTGTATAGTTTCAATAATAGGCTCTATAGGTTACTAAATAGCTTTCATGTTTGTGTTACATTTCAGTCATTTAAATAGGCCTAGTGATTGTATTCAAACTTGAATCGTTGATAACATTATTTTATCAAGTGTTACAGATCTTCAATAAACCTGACACACATTGTGGATTTGTCGATTGAGCAAAGTTAGTATGTGGGACAATGGCCTGAGGGGTGCAACTATTATACAAGATTACATTTTATTAAAACTAGATTTAGTTAGTACTGTTGTTCATATCTATTTATAAATTGTAATATTAACTTTTTCTTAGTGTTAGCCAAAAAGCAAGCATGTAAAACTATGTTTTCTAAGCCATAAAATGCACCTTTATGTACAATTTCAGTCACGAAAAGTAGCTGGATTTACATTTTTTTAAATTATGCCTTTTTGACTGATAATGAAATTGAAAATATACACGGTGAACCTATCACATAAGGTGTGACACAATCATGTAGAATGAAACCTTCATGATGGTAAGTATAATGATTAAGAGAGCACTTTTGTCGCTCTGAAATAAACATAGAGTGGAAATTCCTAAGTAGTACATTATGTAGGAAGACAGATGAAGAAAAGTATGGCCCATGGAAACTATCAACGTTTGTTACATCCATGCCTAAAGTCATCAAAAAACAGTTCAGTTGTCCGGGACATACTGTATACTCTCTTTACATTTAAACATTGTAACAGTTTCTTCCTTATAAAATCCCCCATGTTATTTATTAACTATAGGACCCTTTAAATAATATTTATATTTGGTGGGTATTTTAAATAGTACCACATTGTTGTTTGGAGGTGCAAGATATAATATCAAGAGTTTAGTGAAGTTAACAGTCCAAGTTTTGACATACCAATAATACTGATGAATATAATGCCATGGATTTATTATTCTTCAACAATATAGCCTAGGCAAAAAATGTTGTGTAGGCCTATATTTATGTGTGCTACATAGATAAAACTTAGTAAAATATATATGTCCTAAAAAAATTTAGGCCTACCCTGAAAATAAGATTATTAAGTTCACAATAATCTTTAAATACAGGATAAAAACCAGGCTACTTTTTTTTTACTCGCATATTAAGGTGGAGATGTAGGGAACAAGCGTTAAGGGCAGTGTTTTTGCAGTTTGTATATAATTTTTTTTTTGTCAAAATCAATCAAGTATTGCTCCAATACAAACATAAAGTTTAATTTTCTTCAGATGGTGATATCAAGAGTTGTTGAATATCTGTCATGAGTATGGCAGCATTAGATGAGAAACTTTTAAAATGGAAGAGAAAAAGTTGTCAAATTCCAGGACACTCTTGACAGGTATTCAAGAAATGTTGAGGTCACCATGGGAAGTAAATTAAATTATATGTTTTTACTGAAACAATATTTCATTTATTTTGACCAAAAAAAAGTTTTTATATAAAAATTGCAAAAACCGTGACCTTTTCTCGCAACTCCTACATCCTCATCGAATGTTTAAATAATTTTAGAAAATAAATATACATTCCCGCAAAAAAGGCCTATAGTGAAAATAAATATTTTCAGTAGGCTACTGCAGAGAAAGTGGCTGTTGGTTCTACAAATAATTGTGAAGTGTACTGATACAGTAATCACATGTATAGCTTCCAAATGCTCTGATTGAAAGATATGTTTGTTACCCCAGTAAAGGGTGTTATGGTCTCACCGATAGAGGTTGAGCACAGGCAACGGTGGTCCGAGGTAGTGATGGTGCGGGTGGAAGCAGTCATAGGGACAGTCCAGGGCATAGTCCCCAGGAGGACAATGGGGCTTGCACAGGCCATGATAGACGCTATACATGTGTCCCCAGTCCACGCAGCAAGGGGGCAGCACCAAAGGAGAACAAGAGCAAGGACAAACCACCGTACTCGTCACCTCCGAGTGTAAAGCCACCCTCTTCTCCTCTTTCACAAGGCACAATGGTTCCACAGACAGGGGTACCTGCTCACTCTCGCTGGACAATCGCGGTCTCTTGCATTCGTGGGCGGGGTTGTTGTTCACTTCCTCGAGGGGCCTTTTCTTGAGCGACAAGTCCCAGCCCCAGTCTTCTTGCGTCTCTCCGGCACGACCCAGCCGTTGCCGATGCAATCCTCCCTCGCCACTCGCCTCGCCCCGTAGCTCAGACTCTTGCACCAACCACTTCTGCACCTGGCGTCGATTAATACCGTACCTTCTCGCTGTGGCCCTCTGGTTGCCCTGGCACGCAGCGTCCCGGTGGAAGGCGTCCAACACCGCCAGTTTGAACTGAAGAGAAAAGGAGCGCCGTTTACTAAGTGTCGCCACC
>CABFWB010007055.1:10286-27766 GCA_902151455.1 Timema bartmani | reverse complement strand
AGTTTAACGTGGAATCCGAACCATGGTGGAAGCCTGGCATTCCACACATTCACAAGTTGTGATTAATACACGTCTTGTCAGAGGTGAGGAAGGGTTTGGAATTCAGATAAATCTGTGCCGGGACCGAGGATTGAACTCCGGACCCTCAGCACAGAAGTCCGACACCTTACTACTGGACCACCAGGTCACCCCCAACAATGTTGATCGTGACTGCAGTGTGAGTGACATTATTGATATTGTGTTTAAAACTGAAATCATCTAAAAAGGCAAAATACAATTTTTTTATAGACTTGCGCAGTAATGTTTTAATGTGGCTAAGTTTTCCTTTTGTGGTTACATACAATTATTATCAAAGAATATTATTTTATATGAAGTATTTAAAAAAATTAGTAGCAATGTTAATGATTGAGGATACTTCCTTTTATATCTAGTTTGTCCTCGACAGTTATTTGCTTAATCATTGCAAATGAAAAAATAATTTTTGTAATTTTTTTTGCTTAGCTTCTATGACTATTTTATATACTTTGTTTGAAAATGGTAAAGTTATGATTAATAAAGTAATTTTTTAAATTAATTCTGTAACTTAATTTTTACCCAGGAAGCAATTTTAATTTATTTTATTAAAATAGGGCGGCAAAGCCTATCATTGTTAAATGTTCATTCTCCTGATCGCTCAACATTAGTTTTTTAGTATAAAAAATAAATTCTTGGGAAAACCACTTGACACATACCATAGTCTTAAAATTTAAGATGAAAGCAATTGAACTATGTTGGGAGAAGCTTATTTGATTAAAGCTAAGGTTTCGCCATTTTTAGGTTCAAAACTAAAAAAAAAGATATTTACAAATCGCCCTCATACGCCTTTTGATGTGTCCAGAAAATAGAAACTTTTAGTGACCATTTAGCAAATATCTCCTGAAATTTATTTATACTCTGTATACTCAACTTTAAAGTAGAGCAGCGATAAGATGATTTATGAAATGTTAAATATGGATTTTTTTTTTTTTGCTCTCACTAATGACAAAATTTAACAAGCTGTTTTTGTTATTTTATCAATAATGATACGGTTTGTCTAAAGTGATAGTTAAAAAATATTAATATAATGAAGTAACTTTTTTAGTAACGAACAGACACCACGTTATTAACGTGATTCCATTATAGTCACGTTCTTTTTAAACGTCTTGTGTTTTGAACTTAAAAGAGATTCGCGTTTTTAAGGTTCACCGATGCAAAAGATAAAGTCATTAAAGTTTAGTCTAAAAATTGTAACATTAATCGTGCTTTTTAATTACGGTAATGGACTAGCTCATCAGTGGGAGGAATACGGTATAAAAATAATACAAGCCTATATGCCAACAGAACACTCAATCCAGGGGATGGTGGAGTTTCCTTTTATAGACAATTTTGAATAAAGTCTTTAAGCAATTAAATCATTTAAGTAAATATCAGTCTGAAAAAAGTATGTCAACAATTAATTCATTTAAGTAAATATCAAAATTTTTTCTACTAATATTTGGCACGCCTTAATTTCCTTTCCCTACCAGGACCTGTAAAGTAAATAAGTGAAACAGTTGCCTCATTAATAACCTGGCAAGTGAATATTAATAAAAAAAATGCTTTTTGAAAAATAACTGTAGAGAGAGTTTAGTTTTTTAAGATGAGGTAGTCTATAATCTAATTAATTTATAGTTTAGTAGTCATATGTTAAGGTAACCATCCCCAAATTATTAAATAATTAATACCATTTGAAGTGTATAAATGTAAAAATATAAATGTTTAAATCAAGTCATTTGCCAAATTGTGTAATCATAAAATCTGTCAATGCACATAACCATAGCTAATTACTTTTTTCCCCTTAACATTAATTGGCTCTAACTGTGCGCCGGCTTGGCCACTAATTTTGTGTACCTTATCTTAATATATAAAAATCATTTAATACACCTAGTTTATGGACAATAACACCAATAGTTAAAAAAACAGGATTGCAAGCCCTTTAGTATGTACAAATTAAAGAGCAACGACCTTCTCCATCTTCAGCCATTGATTTTAGCATGAATCCTCGAAAATTGTCACTCTATTATAGGGAGAACGTTATCTGGCAATATAAATTTAATTTGATCTATTCATACGTCAATACATTAGATTTGTAGTTGTCACAATTACCAGACCGTTTCAATGTTGACACTTTACAGTTATTCTAAAGAGTTCTTTCTACCGTGATCATAATTTTATGTTTGTTTTTAAGTATCCAATTTGGGATTTAAAAAAATATATTTCTTTTCGCATGTAAGCCGTTTTTACCCCAAAGAGAGCCACATTTCTTCACGAGTGGTCCGCCACACTCTTTTGCCACAAACGCACACAATGACGGTAGTAAAAATTGTGTACGGGGTGGAAAAAAAACCTCTTAAAAGTTCTCTCTCAAGCCCACCCAAGCAAACAACCGGACAAGCAGAGGACTTTCACTCCTCACACCCTTCATCCAGCCCTCACCATACTTGGTATACTTACTAGCTAGGCCATTCCAAGTAATGGCACTTTAAAAACCTCTCCAAACCATTCTACCCGGAGATTCATCACGCCGAGTAAATTACTTTATTGAGTGTCTTATTTTCCTCTACAAGACAAGTTCTCCATTGTGGCCCAAACACTTTGAGCAACAGAAGAATACATTTTGTTCGCAGTAAACTCTAAGAGTCGACCTGTTTTTAAGGTTTACAAGGAAAAACATACTATCATATAATTTGTTTGCTCCTTAAAGAAAGTTGACACAGTCATATAATTTATCTCCTTCCCAACTAAATATACCACACATTTTCACTAGCCAAAAACTCCTAACGAAACTTTGAGGGAAGTAATCACCCTGAACGTGGGGAAAGAATCACGTTTTTGGAATTCATCTTTGAAATAATTTCAGTTTCCATTTGAACTAGAGCTCCAATGTATTTGTTTGAAAAATAAATAGTTCACGTATTTTTCTAGGTAGTTTTGTGGTTCTATAAAACCAAGTTTGGTTCCATACAATACCACAAGTAGATTATCTTCAAAGTTGTATACATTTTTTAATCTTAAAATAATTACAGTTGCAATTAAATAGCGCATCACACATAGTAACGAGAATACACCCATCCTGTAAATATGAACAAATTGCTTAAGGTTTGGCCAAAGAAACGCATGTCACTGTTGTAATTCTTACCTCATATGTAGCCAAGTACCAAAATTACCCTGATTGACCTTAGAACGGGACGAGATTAGACACACAAAATATATAATAAAAAAAACCTTCAAAACACTAGGTCATTGGAATTTAAATCGATCATTACTTGGTATCGACTGATTTTTTTTAAAAGCACCGTGTCTTACTACCCATTCGGGTTATATTCTTAAGTAATAATTAGCCGATGGTTTTAGGGATTAGGAAGGTTATATTTAGATGAAGTGTACCTGCATTTGCATGAAGGGAAAGTGTAAAACAGTTTTGGAAAAAACCACCCTCAGTACACGCGACCGATATTCGAACCTCAACCTCCCCGTCTTCGTAAGTCTAGTCTACTACAAAAATAACGTGTCAGACCACGCAGCCACCGAAGCGGGTTGGTATAGACTAATGCTCATTAAGAGTGAAGTGATAAGTTTGATTGCTCGTTGTGATAATCTCTAGCAGGTGAAACAAATACAAAAGTGAAGCCGGTCAGGAACTAAACCCTGCCTCAGAAATGCAATCTTCTGTCTCACCTCTACGGGGTATCACTTAATACCCTTGAACAATTTGCAGGACAGTAACGAACTATCGAAGGATATCCAGTATGGACAAAAGTCCATTTTGTTTATTTTCCAGCGCTCTAAATTGACATCCTTTGTCAAAAGTGACGGGGTCGACTTTACAGTCCAGTTTGATTTTTGGACTAGTTTTAAGGGAACGTTCATCTGTATGTATGGGGTAGTGAAGACAACTAATTTAAATGTTGGGAGCACTAATGAACATACCCGCTTCAGTGGTCACATAGTCCAAGGAGCTACTATCGCAGTAGACTAGGATTGCCAGACGTCCCGTATATACGGGATTGTCCCGTTTTCTAAGGAAATGTCCCAGTGTTCCGAAAGATGTCATCGGGACACCCGATTGTCCCGTATTTTAGAAAAATTAAATTAAATTATGTGAAAATAATTAGATTACAAAATTTAAATATAAAAAGGTTAAAGTTAATGACAGTGAACTTTTCACACAGTGGACGATAACAACGGAAAAATGTGGAGTGAAATGTCCAATCAACAAAAGTGGCGCTATTACATGAAGACATGTGAAAGAAAGTCTCATTACTCCGAACTACTGATAATGTGTCGGTACCGTTTCAGTATTCCAGCACACAACACGCATGTGGAACGAATATTTTCATTGATGACCAATCAGTGGACAAAAGAAAGAAACCTAATGGAACTTTGCAGAACTTAGTCAATGAATACAAGACTTGTTCTCAATCTTGTTACTATGTATTAAATGGCAAACACTTTTTAAAAGTTGCCCAAAGATCAGAGAAGTTAGATATTTTGTTTTTTTCGAAACATTGTGGCGTGGTGAGCTAATGGGTGTGGTTATTATTTTTTAATATATGACTTTGAAGGTTATATCCCGAATTTAATATATTATACATCATTTGTGCAACTTTAATAAATCTATATCTTCATAAAGTACATGTGTCCCGTTTTTTAATTTTAAAAATCTGGCAACCCTACAGTAGACTAAACTGCCAATGACGGTGAGACCGTGGTTCGAATCTCGGTCGAGTGTACTGAGGGTGGTTTCTCCAAAATGGTTTTCCATTCTCCCTTCAAGCAAATGCAGGTATATTTAATCTAAATATAACGTTCTTTATCCCTAAAACCATTAGTGTGATTAGCAAATAGAAGAGTTTAATCAAAATGAGTAGTAAGACGCGGTGCTAAAAAAAAGCCTTTTGATAAGCTCACGTATGATATGTATTTAAAACCAGAGATACCTCTCACAAAGGGTTTCATTCGTTGCGAGCCGCTGCTTTCATAATAGCCTTTCTGTGTTGTTCATATACTTTATCCTTTAATTTGTTCCTCTTTGTATGTCCCGTCATTCTTAATTAATTATTTACGTTTAGTTTTCTGGTTTCTTTTTTGAGATGAAACCGTATTGAATGAAACTAAGGACAGTGTATGGAACCGTGACGACCAATTTTATTCAAAAAGTAACTATTAATTTTTTGTAACAGTGTAAAAACGAGAACAGTGTCCCTATTTTTATAATGTGAGAAAAGACTTAACGATAATTTGGGGAAAGTTATTTTTTTTTACTGCTTGCAAACAGATAAAGTATATGTTTATAATAGTGTTTATTACAAAGTGCTTGGTCTAAAACACAGGTAGAAAGACTGAACATGATGCAAACATTAGGATATGGCTTATTTTATTTCCCCGTCATTTGTTAAAGTTATAACAAATGTATCAGAGAAAATGGACAAAATGTTGCCTCCCTCTTTCCCTATTGTTAGATTTTCACACGAGACTAACTTGTCTGGTACTTAGATAGAAGGAACGGTGAGTCACTTGTAGCTTGGATTGTAAATCTTCAAAATAAGTCTACGACAGGGATTCCTATATGAACCTTCAAGAAAAACTACTCACTTGTTTCGGTGACAGCATGGTCTAACGCGCTACTATCGTAGTAGACCGGATTGCCTATAACGAGGAAATCGATGTTCGAATCTCGGTCGGGTGTACTCAGGTTGGTTTCTTCCAAAATGTTTTTCCACTCTCCCTCTACGCAAGTGCGGGTGCACTTACTATGAATATAACCTTCCAAATCCCTAAGACCATTAGCGTGTTTAGTGCATGAGCGTATAATCCGAACGGGTAGTAAGACGCGGTGTTAAAGTAAAAGACACATACTTGCTCTTATTTTCCTCGCCTAGTATACATATTTTCACCAATGGGGTAGAAAGAAGGAAGGTATAATTATGAGGAAGTGTATCTACATTTGAGTGGAAAGAGCGGGAAAACGCAGTACACCCATTAGAGATTCGAACCCCAATCTCCTCGACAACGGCAAACCAGAACAGTCAAGCTCTAAGTTTAGCCCATGTGCCCACAAGTAAAGTTTTGTTCCTGAATAGCATAACAATACTAAGTGAAGTTACCCCTCAAGATAAACGTTATTTACTAATCAGAGCTAAGAGTTCCGAGTTTAATTTCGAGCAGAGCCGAAAAATATAGTATTAGTGAACATGGAAGGTTTGCTTCAGTGGCCGCATGATCTAAGGCACCAGTTTTCAATCGGTGTGCCACGACGGGTCATCAGATGTACTTTGGGAGTTTGGGAGAAGATAAAAAAAAAGCAAGAAAAAATATTAGGAGTAAAAATAAATCCTTTTTAAACTCATGCTCAAAATTAATTTTAAAAATAACACAATTATTAGAACTTTAGCAATTGAACTTTTAATACACGTTTTTTAGATCATAAAATGTTGTTCCTTGACAATTTTAGTGCGTTGTTCAGTGTGCCATGCGTTGAAAAAGGTTACAAATTGCTGGTCTAAGGCGTTACTCTCGCAGTAAATTAGACTGCCGATGACAGAGAGCTCGGGTTTCGAATCCCAGTTGGGTGTACCAAGGATGTTTTTTATAAACAGTTTTCCACTCTCCCTTTCCGCAACCTTTCTCTTCCCTAATACATTAGCGTAATTAGTAGATAGGCGTGTAACCAGAACAGGTAGTAAGATATGGCACTAAGAAAACGAAAAAAATGTAGGACGACTTGGTGTTGTGTTTATTATAATAAAGTTATAAGTTAGTTTGTAAGCTGTGTATCGATATAATCAGTTGATTAAGAAATGTTATTAATATTATATTATTAGTAAAAATCCTTTGTTCAGGGCGCGAGCAAATTGTGTTTTTTTTAAAATCATATCGTATCAAACAGAGAAGCTCAGCATGATAAAAAATGTATTCCCGTCACAATCTCGACCACGCTCTATTGTTTACAAGGTGAGAAGCTGTGAGCGGCCAATTAAACTAGCACCGTGCCGCGCCTCCTAGTGCTCGGGGCGGAGCAAGACTGTTATGACATCACCTCACACGATCCGTGGTGTGTCCCAAGGCTTCGCCCCGCTTGTGTCACCAGCAACTAACCCCTCCCGACTACGAACTAGGAATAGTGAATAGACGTGCCATGTTCGTATACAAGTTTTCATATAACTAGCACCTCTTACTGCTTCAGGTCGACCTCGGAGGTCTTGGGGATAGAGTGCTCGCCTTAGGACCCGATGTTCGTGGGGTTCAAATCCAGCCGAGGTCGACGGATTTTTCTTGAGCGATCAAAGTCCGTATCACAACTTCCTTCGGAGGGGGAGAAAAGCCGTTTGTCTCATGACTATGTGGCATGTAAAAGAACACAGGAATGTATGTGAAAAACACATTTCCCGACAAAATTTGTAAGCGCTTTCACGCTTGTTCATAGAAATTCTTGTGTGGTGATATATTCATTCGGTTCAGAAAGTGCACGTAAAATTCCATAGATAGTTACCACTACTTCAGACTGTTAAGTGTGTTTAGCTTTCTATGTTGAGTTTCTGCTTTGGGTTTATTTCGTGTAGGCCTCTAGGTATTATTTAAATTGATACAAGTGACATGATTGCGAGCTGAAAAAGAAAGAGAGAAATGTTATTAAACGTTCGTACAGCCATTAATACGACAATAGGCCGTACCCTCCCTCAGGGTAACCACGATCTCTCAGAAAGAAAATCCCTTTTTACCGATTAAAAAAATATAAATTTTCTTGAATATAACTTAAATCGTAATATTGATAGAAATGATGGAATTTTTTTTTCAACCGCGTTTCATTACCTGCTTAGGTTATAGTCGATATGACAATCTAATGGGGTAAGGATGAGGAAGAAAGCATTTTAGAAGAAGTCTATCCGCATTTGCCTGGAAGGAGAGTGGTAAAATATTGGGAGAAAAACCACCCTAAGTAGACCCGACCGGGATTCGAGCCTCAATCTTTCCATAATCAGCAGGCAAGTTTAACATAAAAATTACGCCTTAGAATATTCGGCCAATGAAGCGGGTTAAAAATAATTAATTAATTTTGAAATTCACTAAAAAAATTAACATACTCGCTTGGAACTATTATTCATTAACTTTTTTTAAACCAAGGCGAGTCTCTTTTTCCTAGACAACACAGTATACAATTTTATTTGATAAATTAGAGATGCCCAGATTTTCCTGGCAGTTTTAAATTCCCCAACTTTTGCCCAATTTTTCCATATTTTCTCTGACTGACCATTATTTATATCACACTCGATAATCCTCTGTTCCTAAGCCTGCACTGGGCTGTCACTGTTGCTACGACGACCTGTCCATCAAGAAAGGCCAGCGAGGGCGTGGGAACTCTCCCCTTCTCTACTGCTTAACTATATATATATATATATATAATATATATATATATATATCGTATATGGTATATTTGATCGTGGGAGATACAGTATCTAGTTCGGTCGCCTGTGTATGTAGGCTTTTGGTCGCTCTGTGGGATCAGAGGTATACCTTGGAGGTTGTCTATACGTCATAACCGCAATGAGATGATAAGATGATAGAGATTATATAGAAGTGGAGGCAGTAGAAATCTTAAACCTAACTTAAACCTAACTAACCTGAGCATGGTAACCATAGGAACAGTTCCCTTTTCGAAAAAATACCTATGATATCCCCGAGAATCGAACCCGGAACCTTTAGATCAGTAGTCAGGGGCAATGACCACTAGACCAAGAGCTGCCGGCCCCTAATCTATACACACGTAGCCTGGATAGAAAATGTAAACCAATATGAATAACATAATTTGGGAAACCAAGAGCAGAGAAGACTTAAACTAAATCTACGGAACACTTTTAATAGAGAACATATGAAATAATTTCACAAATTTCCCTCAACTTTGGTTTCTAGAAAGATGCGCCAAACCAACAGGATCAAGTGTAAGATAACATGTATGTTAGACCCAATAGTTGATGAATATCTGTCAAGGGTGTCGACAACTTTTTTTCTTAATTTTAAAAGTTTTTCATCTAATGCCGCTATGCTCATGACACATTCCAAAACTGTTTATATCAACATTTGAAGAAAACTAAACTACATTTTTATATTGAAGCAAGCGTATAACCCAAACGGGTAGTAAGACGCAGTGCTAATAATAATAATAATAATAATAATAATAATAATAATAATAATAATAATAATAATAATAATAACAACAACATACTGAAGCAATGTTTTATTTTGACAAAAAAAATTGTTTTGCTGTAAAAACTACTAAAACATTGGCCTTTTCTCGCGTTCTCTACATCTTCATCTTAATTAATCTGCCCTCTTTCCCCTGGTTTAGCTAATTCTCCTAAATACATGACTGACTATACAAGTACGTTTCACTATTACCACCTTGCTGGTAAAGAACGCCTAGAAATGTTGATTAAACTCACCGTATGACGTGTGAATGGTTTCTTCAATACTATCTCCAAGTTTGTTTCAACCAAAAGATACGGTCAATATCACACGCCCCTTTACGCCCTACATTGGTCGCGATGCAACCAGGAAGACTAGACCAATACGAGGGTGCACTATGTGCCAGGGGCTAGCCGTGAAATACGCCAATAACGTTCATAAGGGAATTTTTTTGTATGTGCTACTCCAGCGATTCTCAAACTGGGGTATGCATACACCCAAGGGCACGCGGGCACCTTTCAGGGGGTACGCGAGCAGCTCTCAAGGGAAAGTTGGCAAAATGATAAAGGCCTTATGGAAAACCTAATTGTAGGCTTTTACCATTATCTGGTTATTTCCACCCATCTTTTCCCCCTATTTGCTCTCGGCTGGAGACCGATTTCTGAGAATTATCAACCCTATACTTGATACTTCCTACGTTAGCATTTAGTTTGCTTATATTTAGAGTAATTTGAGCATATTTCCTGAACAGTCACGACTTGGGTTACATACTCTTTCTCTCTCAACGATGTTACTCAGACTCGCAAAGTATCCTAGTTGTAAAGATATATTGCGGTGATGTATATATATTAATTAGTTTCAATCTATTTGTGTTTATGTATTATATATCGGCCTATTCATGATAATGTTACTCAAACATATAATGCGTGTTAAGGTGGCTTTCCAAACGAAATTATCTTGCTATTTTGTATGAAATGAGACAAGAAGTTTTCCTCTCTGACAGCAAGTGTGAGTTTAGGGACAGATTTGCAACTGAGCAGCGGCTGTGCAGGCTAGCTTTCATGGCTGACGTATTTCAGCGACTGAATGAGCTAAATAAAGGTCTGCAGGGTAAACACCCTTAATGATTCATGACAAAATAAAAGCTTTAAAAAAGAAACTTCAATTTGCAACAAAAAAATTTGTGAAGGGACAGCCGTAATTCTTTCCGTCTTTAGAAAATTTCGTAGAAGAAAATGAACTTGAGCTTCATGATTCTGTTGTCAACGACATAGATTGTCTGGGTTTGATTGAAGACTTTGGTGAATATTTTCCTGAGAATTTAGGGAGCGAGTTCTGGATACGAGACCCTTTTTCTACAGTGGAAGACTACAGTCTACCAAACTTCTTTTCAACGAAATAAATTATTGAACTGTCCTGTGATGAAACCCTCAAGTCCAGTCACAAGAAAACTTCTTTGGCGGACTTTTGGTTGCAAAGGCTTAGCAAGTTTCCTAATATCACTGACCATGCCATCAAGTTTATGATGCCTTTCTCAACAACATATTTCTGTGAGAGTTTTTTTCATCCATGATGTACCTAAAAATAAGTACCGCAAAAAGAAAATTCAACTGGACAATCAACATCAAAAAGTTGTGCCAAGCCATGCAGTCACACCCCTCTCACTGAAAAACTTTAGGATTCATAATAATTATATCAGATCCAAAATTACAATTAAAAATTTTGATTTGAAAATATTGTATTTAGGTTTACTTTTTTTCTTTGTTTTTGAACGAATTTGTGAAGAAAATGTATAAAACTTTTCTACAGACTTTTTACAGTAAAATTATGTTTTTTTAAAAAACTTTTCATTACTATTCTCAATAAGAGATAATGTTAAGGCCATAAAAGTAGGATTCTTTCTTAATAGCATTTTCACATTAGAAGTATTTTGATTACAGAAATGTTTCCCCATTAGATTAAATATATCAATAATATACCATGTGGTCCCAATGTTTTTAAACCTGTAATTTGAATTTTTTTTTATCTTGGGGGTACATTAAACTTTTAGTCATGGCTAAGGGGTACAATACAATAAAAAGTTTGAGAACCGCAGCTCTGCTCTATAAAGCAGCGATTTTCAATTTTTTTTTAACTCACGGCGCACTGAACAAGGCATTAGAATTGTCAAGGCACAAAATCCGTTTCTAAAGGAGAGATTTTATCACCAAGATAATGCATATTAAGATTGCGTTTAAAAGTTCAATAGATAAAATTCTAATAATTATTTTTTAAAAAAAAAATAACGTTAATCATGGATTTAAAAAGATTTATTTTTATCTCTCAATTTTTTCTTTCTTCTTTTTCATGTTCCCTCAAATTCCCGCGGCACACCCCTCCCCTCGTTGCACAACGGTTGAAAACGCTGCTCTAAAATAAAATCAGAATATTATTTTCAAGTAGTCTTACTATTTTTTTACTCAAATAGAATAAAAAGTACGAACATTTGTTTGTATTTTAATTTTCTTTAGTTTAGGACCCCGTCTTACTACCTATTTGGGTTATACGCTTATTTACTAATTACGCTAATGGTTTTAGGGAGGTTATATGTGTAGGAAATGTACCCACATTTGCGTGGGGAGACAGTGAGAAACCATTTAGGAAAAAACTACCCTCAGTATACCCGACAGGGATAAAACCACGATCTCCCCATCATCAGCAGTCTAATCTCTTTCCGGAGTAGCGCCTTAGATCACCCAGCCAACGAAGCTGGTAGTAGGCCTACTAACATTAATTTTAAAGGTAGGTGTAGATCCTAATGTTAGTAATGATCAACAGCATCCAAGACCCACTTCGGTTGCCACATGGTCTAAGACGTAGCCAATGAAGGAGAGACGGGGTTCAAATCCCGGTCAGGTGTACTCAGGATAGTTTTCCCCAAATGACTTTCCACTCTATCTCCAAGAAAACACGGGTACATTTCCTCTAGATTCAACCTGTATCAAGCGTGGATCACTGGTATTAATACGCGATGCTAAGAAACAACTTGCAAGAATACAGAATTGGGGAGAATGTTTACTAACCATACCAGTAGGGTATAGAGGACCGGTCCCATCATCAATAGAGCTATCAACGACCAAACCCTAACCTTCCAGGTCAAAGCTCATGAAACTATCTTTGAGGCCAACCCTGCCAGTTGACTTTATAAACGAACACATCGTTTCACAACACTTATAATAATGTTACTAAGACAACGCCCTGAGAGAATTAAGAGGCAAAGACAATGATAGACTGTTTTTTTATTTTCTATTCCTATCTTACTATCTTACTATCTGCCCGCTATTTACCGCTTATTTACACTTATAAGATAGGGACGATGAATTTAGAGTAAGGGAACCGGCATTTGTGCCAAAAAAACCTCAGTACACCCGGCAGAGATTCGAGTTCAGGCCTTATCACTGACAAAACATACAATATGAGACTACCGCCTTTGTTCGCGTAACCCACCGGTATGGATACTGTTGTTAGCTTGACACGATTACCCTCCTAAAACCATTTAATTCTAGACAGCATGTTTAAAGTTAGTGACAAATTTGTTAATATTGATATTGACATTTTCAACCTGAGTGAAAGAAAATCAGGACGTTGCTTACTGATTAAGTAAAAACACCCTCAGTAGACCTACACCCAACCGGGGTTCGAACCCCAATTTCTCTGCCATCGTCAATGCAATTTAATACGATAGTGACGAGTTAGAACATGCGACCACCGTTTCAAATTTATACTTCATATAAGTTTGCACTTTCTAGAGAGAAAAAAAGCCTTTACTTTCTTACCTTAGTAGACGTAATAGCAAGGTTTCCAACCCGAAGCATTGGTAAAACGGTCTGAGAATCTAATTGCACATAATCAGCGTTGACAGCAAGATCGAAATTAGAATGAGTGTTTTATTTCAAATGTAATTTTCTATCCCCGCTAATGCGTGTGCATTTCTTCTTATTTACACTACTATACCTATCTCTTAGATTAAATTCTTTAAATTATGTCCTAAAATTTGAATAACAAGCTTACAACGGATTTGTCTCGCGTTTTACTAAGGGGTCCATATTTTGTTATAATTGAGTATACAACCGCCCTCTCCCTCCTATCCCTGCAAAAGAAGCGTTTCCCCTCCTTTTACCCCATTTCAGCGAGAAACAATGCTCATTAGCTCGGCCAGTGCCGGAAACCCTGGGTCCGATAAAACACTTGAGCGAACACTACTGAAATATCCTCCAGCCACAAGTAGAGAGAAACGGCCCCTCCCTCTTCTCAGGCCGTATTGTCTTTGAGAACAGGAATTATCAAGACTATGGCAAAAGAGAGATTTTCAATTTCGGGGGAAGGCATATCAGCAGGCAAGCAAAGGAAACCACACGCCTGTTCTCCTCAAACGCACCCCTTTTCCTTCTACCCCCCCTTTTTTTTTTTTGAAAAACTCGACAAAGCAATTACTATCTGCGACCGAAAGATCCACTCAGCTAATTCGCTATAATTGGGGGCTCTAGAGTGGTAATGAAAAATAGAGAAATGTGGGGAAGGGTTGAGATATATATATTTATCTACGTGATTAAAGCGAAACAAAAAATAAAATGATGGTAAATGGTTACAACCTTGGGTTGCCAACTTCAAAGGGCGGTGGTCAAGAGGGAAAGCGGGGGAGGGGGAGGGAGGGACGATAATATTTGAAATGTTTGGCTTGCGCTTCTTATCAACTTCCAATTGGGGTGGAATGTTTTGAGTACAGATATGATATAAATTTGGAATGTAAAAACTTTCCAAAGGCACGCCAGAAGTTGATTATTAATTAATTTAGCACTGCGTCTTACTACCCGTTCGGGTTATACACTTAGGTACTAATTACGCTAGTGGGTTATGAAATAGGAAGGTTGAATTTATAGGAAATGAACCCGCATTTGCGTGGAGGGAGAGTGGAAAACTCCCCAGTTCATCCAACCGAGATTCGAACTTCAATCTCTCCATCCTCAGGAGTCTATATCAACATGAAACTAACACGTTAGCTAACTACGTCACCGAGGCGGGTCAGAGGTTGACGTTATAATACATGTAGGCAGATCAGATTAATATTTGAATATGATCATTTACTAATTAATACATCAATTTGTACGAAATATGATAAAAGGCTCTCACTGTCACAAGGTTGAATATTATAAATTCGTATATTAGGTAATAGTTCATCCAAATTTTATGGGACCAATCTCAATACAGATAATCTACATTCTGGACAATCTGTAATTTGGGGAACTTTTCACTGTTAGGGATGTATAAAATTGGACAAACGTAATATGTTGTGGAAATAATAAATTTATTAACATTATGATATCGTAAGAGGAATAAGATGTGATATTTTGTCACAAATAAAGACAAAATTAGGCCTACGACCTGTAATAAAGAGTTGAGGTTTGATTGCTTGCTGGCCGATCGATTTACCTTTCAAGAGCAACTGTAGCGCTACTGCATTTAGCAGAACCTGAGTATAGTAGGAGTTTTTCAGTTAATATTAATAGTTTTATTTTTTTTTAGTCGAAAGAGTGTTTCATCTGCATTTTATTTATGTGTGCAACAATTTGTTGACAAATGCGTTACACGATACAAGTGTTTCTTGGTTTTTAATAATAATTAGCATTTTGAACAGTTTATGTAATCTTCCTTATAAGTAGCCTAACATTTTGAAGTTGCCTGGTTTGGACATAAATAAGTGTAGTGTACGTTAGCGAAAAGCACAGTCTCAAAGTGCACAAAATCGAACGCTGCTATCGAGTACTATTGCGGTATCGACTACTCGATAGTATTAGTCTAACAACAACCCGGAGCGTTGAAGTCACTGTTCAAATTCTCACTATGAGAGGTTCCAATTTATTCCACCTTCCATTGTCTATGTCATGCAGTGTCCGAGTCAGTCAATTTTCAGTTTTGTCGTTGTGTCAAGATTAATAGCATTAATAAATAACAGGACGTTTATTTGTAATTCGTTTGTTATAATTCCTGAATTCCCAAAACAATGGACCAATTTGAGATTAGAGAAATAAGATCAAGAAGGTGGAGGAGAATCCACATTCCGAAAATGGCGCCAACCTGTGTTTATTTTTCCCTGTTAACATGTGAATATATTTTAATACGCACAGAGTAATGTTAACATATTATAACATATTTGTTTATCACTTCACATTCCTGCATTCCATTAATCATGCCCCCCCTAAAATTATCTTAAGTCGGTGCCAATGTTTACTGGGAAAAGAACTAGTTTCTAGTGTAAATTTGTTTTATTATGTTTTTGATTTAATTTTACATTTATCACTTATTGAAAGGACAATAATTGGAGTTATTGCGAAAGTTTAAGGATACATTCTATAATTATTAAGTAATACGTCTATATTTTAATAGCCTACAATATTTTTTTAGTGCCGCGTTACACTACCCGTTCAGGTTATACGCCTATGTACATGTGAGCCACTGATCTTGTTCTACTGATTTTACAATATTCAATGTTTGAATAAAGATAATACAAGTAATATATAAACTTTATAGTACATATTTACTAGAAAATCATAGCAATAATTTTTCCTTTTTTATTCCGTAGTTTCGGGAAGTTATTTAATGCATCAACATATTTTCCCGTCTATATTTAAAGGTTGTATGTTTACATTTGTAAAGTCGCGGGATTTGTATTAAAGTGACTTTTTTTCTCTTTCCATTTCTGGGATTAGCCATTCTAAAAATCCGGTTGGAAGCCGGATAAGGTATCTTTATATTATACGTAATACACCCTATAGTCACCTATATTCTTACACAGTAGGGCCCCTGTATCCGCTGTTTCAGTTATCCGTGGTTTACCGCTGCCCAATTTGATCTATTTTTAATTAAAGAAAAAATTGTTTATAAGTCACAATGCCTACACTATCACCCCCATTCATCCCCTCATCACGTCCAGTGTGTTATCATATCACCATAATAATAATAATAATAATAATAATAATAATAATAATAATAATCATCATCATCATCAGTGAACGTCGAAACGAGAAGAATGGAGAATAAAATAGTAAGCACATTGTAGTGTACAGTACACATTATTATTAAGTAATTTATTTAATATTGGTAATGTATTACTGTGAATAACAATTTATCAATTAAACTTTACCGTATTTATATTATGTATGTTACATGAATATCACGTTATATAATAATTCGGTACTATCCGCGGTTTCACGTAACCGCAGTAGATCTAGGAACGTATCACCCGCGGATATGGAGGCCCTAAAGTATTCAATTATTGGACTTTTTCAATAAATAATTAGGCCTAATGTAGTAAGCGACCTCTCTTTAAAATTATCTGCAAAATACAGCTAGAGCCAAACGTTAAAAAGAAGAAAAAAAGTCGATGACCATGATTATATGTTATTTTATGTTTAAACTTTTTAGCAACAGAACTAATTAAAATAGGTTTATTTAATCCATATAATTTATTTAATAAATCGGGGACGAATGGCCACCTTAGCTTGGATCCCTGGATCTTCGAATCCAATTTGTGGCTTATAAGCTCCTGGACAAAGAGCTATTCGTTGCCTTTACCCTATTTCCCCTCATCCCTCGGTTTCTATCGGAGATCGTTCGAGAGCTAATCAAACTAAATAGATCGATATATGAACGAGTGTAACTAATGTAAAAGAAGAGTGTATGGGTGTGCTATCTCCAGCAGTATTCCTAGCACGTGACGCGACGGGGGAAATTCATTAGCCTGCCTACCTCAAGCGAGTGAGGCGGGCGAGCTGGCGTCCCGAGATCGATACCAGGGGCCCGCAGTGGAAACTTGGCGACCTGCCAGAAAACCCTCTTGGCCGCCCGCTGCTACCCTCTCCCAGGCCACGTCACCCGACCCAAATAATTTTCCTCACGTCCACACGAAGGGAGAGTTCTACACTGGGTCGGCACTGTTAGTGAGAGATTGAGACGGAGACGAAGGTTCAAAGCTGGTAGATTATGGACTCGGGGAGGGAGGTCGAACTTCTAAGAGCGATTAGATTCGTTAATTTCATGATGGAAGGTAAAGCGCCAATCAAAAGGTTGTTTTCTGTTTGCTCTCATGTATACTTCGTTTACCCTGAAAGGTAACACTCTTGCATTGACGGATTATTTTATGGAGTAGCTTATAAAATGGGCCCATAGTGCCAGGGGTGCCGGAACGTTTTTTGTCCGGTAGT
>CABFWB010007054.1:11420-27766 GCA_902151455.1 Timema bartmani | reverse complement strand
AATATAGGCCTAACCTAGGCCTTGTAAAAGGTTTTATAACTTTTAAAATAGAACATAGGCGTAGCATAAGGTTTTATAACTTTTAAAAATAAATATACTTGAGACAACAAATAAAATAATAATAGTTAAGACAGCATATTCCCTTTAAAATTATAGGCCTAGATCCTATATATCTTCTTAGGTAGCTTTATAGATACTATTCACTTGCCAAACTTGCTTGAACAATTAATTATTCTTAACTTACACAGATTGTCAAATATTTGGCGTGCTAAGCTTGTAATTACAGTTGTATACTTAAAAGATAAGCCTTTATTTAAATCAATATCCTTCAAGTCTACAAGATATTTAAATAAAAATAGCCCAAAATCATTTGCTTGTATTTGGGTGATCCATAATATATTTTACTATCTGCTTTTATTTAGGTATAGATTTATTTTTAGTCATTTCATGTAGTTTGTGGTGTAACGCTACGGCTCACGCATAAATAATCATTAAGGTTACAAACAACACACAAACATTTACTATTCCCAGTGAATTTGAATACTTGACATAAATAAGAAGTGAATAACGAGTTTGACACCTTGTTACCACGTGTAATACTGAACTCAAGCAAGTAGTTTTTAGTCAAGCTGACGTCACAGCAGCACTACGTTCTTGGGAAAAGCAGACTGCAGACCGGTATAGGGAACGAACCAAACTTATACTCTTAAAACTTTGACACTGATCTACATAAAAAATGAGTTTTCATTCCATTGAGCCATAAATACATGAAACAAATTTACTTACTTAGCTTTTTGTTTTACTCTGAGCACAAAGATCTATTCACACAGAAACCAACCATTATTTTTATATCTATCTATTTAGTGTGTAGTTTTAAATAAGAATATTTTAGGAAAACTTAGTTTCAATACCTATTGATCTTTCAGTTCTAATTTTATATTACAAAATGTACCGAATTATTCTAGGTTGGCATGTCTGTAACTGAGTTTTTGGTTGACATAAGATTTGTTTATATACATTCTATGCTAATAAATGGACTCCAGGATGACACAAGAGTTATTATTTTATTTTAAATGATAATTAACGATTTGGCATTTGAATAGGAATAATCATATCATAACGATTAAAACATAATAATATATAATTAACTACTGTTAGAAAATATGCGGTGCAATTACAATGTTATACAAGTTTAAGTCTTGACTATGTCTCCGCCCAAAGCTGACAATTGGGTCAGACGATTTGTTGTGTCTGATCCAAAAAGACACAATAAGGGATTTACAGTATATAAAGTAACGTCTATTGTAAGTATATTTATTCTCGTGTTGATTTATTAGCTTGTTTAATCACTGGTGCTTAAAAATTTCAATTCAAATCAATAAGCCAATCAACATACACTCGCCGGTGTTTACCTACATAATTATTCTTAGTCCGATAGTTTGAATCTACCATTATTTTGTGTGGGGCTAGCTGTTGAAAGTCTTTGGAGATTTTGTTTATATGAATCGTAGCACATGTTACATTTATTGTCAAATCCATATTTCAGGTGTTTCCCAAGCCATCACCCGAAGCTGTCACTAGAATAACCGTATGGAAAAGATATAACGACTTCAAAAAACTTCACCGTGATTTGAAACAGAAACATAAAAATCTGCATCTCCAAGATCAGTTTCCACACTTTGCAAAAGCTAAATTTTTTGGCAGGTAGGATTAAGAAATGTATAATTTGCCTCTTTTAACTCCTACTTTTATAAATTAGGCCTAAGTAAAACTATAAAGTATTGTATAGTACCCATCATAAGAGTAGATGGGTCTAATACGCACACAATTTATTTTTGAAAAACCATATTTTCACAAAAATAGCACCACTGTAGGCCTATCAGACAAAATTATCATAACTACACTTGACACATAAAAGGGAACTACGTTAAAATATTAACACAATTCAAGCTTATATTTTGAAAATAGCTCTGGTCAAGAATGGTTAGGCTACAATTTCTCTTAAAAAAAGGGGTGAAAATAAAATATTTTCATTTACTAAACACTTTTATACCTAGCCCTTTCTTTGAAAGGGAATCCAATAGGTCATTGTGAAAGAAGTGTCTTACAGTGGCTTGGGCATGTTTAGAGGATGAGTGTGGGTTGAATGACAAAACAAATACATGAAGGTAGAGTGTATGTATGAAAAAGAAGGGGTAGGCCATGTAAGATGTTATGGATGAATGTGTGTAAAAGAGAAACATTAAGAGTTTTAAGAATAAAAGAGCATGTATGTCTCTGTGTATGGATGTTGTTGAAGAGAAGGAAGTATGCAAGGATAGGGAGGTGTGGAGAAAGTTAGTGGGGATGAATTAAGTACGGAGTTTTTTTGGAGATATATTCACAGTTTCTTGCCTACCCCATAGGGGAATGACGTGATTAGCTATGTATGTATATATGTATAAAAAATCAGCTGTCCATAGGTATAGGGTATTACATACAACCGCTAACGTTGCTCCATTAGAGGGTAGGCAAGAAACTCTGCATATGACTAAAAAAAACAACTCCGTACCTGACCCATCCTTTATAACTGTTTCCACACCTCCCTATCCTTGCATACTCCCATAACTCCAACATCCATACACCGAGTTATACATGCTGTTTTATTCCTAAAACTCTTAATGTTTCTCTTTTACACAAATTTGTCTGTCATACATGGCCTACCCTTTTATTTTAATTCACACACTCTACCTTAATATATTTGCTTCCTCACTCGAACCACACTCATTAGTTCAACATGCCCAAACCAATGTAAGACGCTTCTTTCATAATGACCTATTGGATTCCCTCTCAAACTACACCTCTTCAGCACCCATTCATTACTGATGGTCCAAACAAGTTTTTCCACATACATTTCCAAGATATCTCATTCAAACCCATGCTTAGCATCCATAGAACAATAAGTTATTGGCATTAACACACTTTTATATACTGCCATATTTGCCTCTTTCAATATTTCTACATTCTTTGCAATAGTCCACATACTTCCAACTACCAATATTCTCAGAAATGCATTCACCCGTCTGTCGATTTAATCATCTATCCTTCCATTTTTACAGATAATTATATCTAGATACACAATATCATTCACTTATTATTATTATTATTATTATTATTAGCACCGCGTCTTACTACCCGTTCGGGTTGTACGCACTTACGCTAATGTGTANTCACTTATTATTATTATTATTATTATTATTAGCACCGCGTCTTACTACCCGTTCGGGTTGTACGCACTTACGCTAATGTGTAATGGTAGGGTGATTGAGAGATGAAATGGAGGACCTACAGTTTAACGTGGAATCCGAACCACGGTGGAGGCCTGGCATTCCTCACATTCACAAGTTGTGATTAATACACATCTTGTCAGAGGTGAAGGAAGGGTTTGGAAATCAGATAAATCTGTGCCGGGACTGAGGATTGAACCCTAGACCTCTAGCACAGAAGTCTGACACCTTACCCCTAGACCGCCAGGTCACCCCGTTCACTTGTTCTAACTGTTTTCCATGTATACTAAGCTGACAATCATTTCTTGATCCTCTAAATCAAAAACTATCATCTAAGTTTAGGAGACAGTTGTACCATGATTCATTCTCCCTGTCACCACATTCAAATGATTTAATATACTCTATAAGTCACTTTCATTCTCAGTCATTAATACGGCATCATCTGCATATAGCAGCACTCTCACATTCATATTATCCATTTGTACACCAACTGCGTCCTCACAAACATCCCACATATATTTATCCATTAATACATTAAACAACCACAGAGACATAACTAACACAATCTTGTCTAACACTCTGTTAAATGTAAAACCATTCACTAAAAGCACCGTCCACCCTAACACATGCTTTGCTTCCATTATACACCGCCTTAATTGCATTTACTAACCATGCATTCACACCATATCTCAGAACATTCCATATCATAGGGCCTACTCCTATTCGTACGATCACACACTTTCTGCAGATCAACACATGCATAATACACTTTCTTCCTTACTGCCAGACACTTCTTAATCAGTTGTTGCAATGAAAATATCGGGTCCATGCCACCTCTACCTGGCATCAGACCAGATTGCACACCCCATTTGTTCACGCACTCTCTCAATTAAAACTCGCTCAAAAACTGTGCTTGAAATTCTCATCTAGTTAATTGCCCTTTACATTCTTTAATTCATTAGTGACTCTCAATTAGTGTTGGTGGTAAAAAGTAGGCTTCTTATAAAAATAAAGGTTTGGGCCTAACTTATTCTTTTTGTGAAGTGAACAAGGCTACTTGTAGTATGATATTTCAGATTAAGCCTATAACACAATCTAAGTCTCTCGATCAGCTAAAGTCAAGTAAACATAATATTATGATTTTCTTTATCATTGACTAATTAGGACCCGCTTTGGTGGCCGCATAGTCTTAGGCGCTACTCTCATATAAGAGACTAGAGACTGCCAAAGATAGGGAGATCGGGGTTTGATCCCTGTCGGGTGCACTGAGGGTGGTTTTATCTAAATGTTTTTCCACTCTTCTTCCACACAAATGCGAGTGAACTTCCTCTAAATTAAACCTTCCTAGTCTCTAACACATTAGTGTGGTTAGTAGGCCTACATCTTAGCCGTATAACCCAAATGGGTTGTAAGAGGCGGTGCTAAAATAGTAACTAAATAAGATACATTTTAAGGGGCCTAAACTCTACTCAATTTGGTTTTCTTATTGCACCTTCTCAGGAATATTAAAACAATTCTTGATCATATTTCTAGCACACAACATCCAAGATAATAATTAATATTGGTACTGGTACAAATAGTAATAATATAAACTGTATTTCGATTCAAATATATTTATTAATTTTAAATAAAATACATTCACATTAATTTAACTAAACAACAACAAAAACGCCCAACTCAAGAATAAGTTAATCCTATGGATTATTTATGAGATAAATTCCTCTCCTCAACTTGATATTCCCACCTCCCATTCTTATATAGGCTTCTACTACACATTTGGACAAAAGCTAATTAATTTATTTTTCCTCCTAAGATTTGAGGATGAAGTAATCGAAGATAGAAGAAAATGTGCCCTATCCTTGCTTGAGTTTGTCAGTGAACACACTCCACTCTTTACTTCTGCAGTATTTGTCAAGTTTTTTGAGGTAAACTATTTGATTAGTGTTTTTAATCTTGTACGTTTACAACATAGAACCATAAACTTTGTTGAAGCTTTGTGATAAATGGGCTATAGTATGGTTTTGATTGGAAGAAACCTCTAGTAAATACACTTAATTTTCTTCTTTAAGGAAAACCTCTATTTTTGAGATAGGCACATTTTTTATATACCGTATGGAAGAAGGTACAGAAAAAAAGGAATAACACATAAAAGGGAACAAACATAATACAATATGTCTTTTACAATGAACACAAGAATACAGTTCACATTTTACATTATGCTGAGATCACGATCAACTTAACGTTCACATAACATAACATTCACTTAAGGTTCATTTAAGGTTAACTTAATACAAAGAAACGAGTGTGATTCATGTAACTTAATGTAACAACTCGAGCCAAACACAGACAATGATTTAGGACTGTTTGAAACCATATTGTTCACTAAAATGAAACTAAAATCATTTAGGACTGATTAGTCTACATGTGGACTACTTGCGATAGCAGATTTCTGGATGTACAAAATTAAGTGTAACAAGAGGCTAATAGAGTTTGAAAGACGCAGATAAACCATACCACAGATGTTGTCTACATACCATAATCAAACAAAGTATTAAATAGCCCTGTTGACATGACTCACAACATGATTGGCTAACTAAAACACGTACAACCCTTCACTTCTACCTTCGACAACTCTTAATTCAACTAAACATTAAGTTAAATGCGTCATGTTTGGTTCCATTTAAAAATATTAGGATAACTGTTACATTACGTAACATGAAAGTTATGTGAACGTTAAGTTGATCAAGATCCCAGCAATACTGCCACTGGACAAAATTATGATGGCTGCCTCTTGAAGAAAATTGATTGTTTTTGGCATTGATCGATTCCACCACCTAGGTTTCATTCTATCAGAACTCATCAGGAGGATGCTCAAAACACAAAACACACTTTCTTAAATAGAGGAAACCAAAAATCACAATAAAGGCAAATGAAATTTGACTTTGATAATAAAACTCTCTTTAAGAAAAACCTTTTTTCACTTTTTGAGGTAGGTTTTGTTTCATGCTCCATGTAAAGTAGGAACTTTGTTCTTCTTTTCATTGTGAAAGCCATATTTTGTTTGTTCCCTTTTATTCTGTCCTTTCTTTTCTTCCTGTACATTCTACCATCTGTAACAAAACATATTATTTATTGCTCATCAACGATAGCATTTTACTATCAATTTTTTTTATCTAACAATTAAAGTACTGGAAGAGGTTTCTAACAATGTTTATTTTAGAACTAAAGCTTCCTTAGAGCAGAAATAGTTTTCTTAACAAATTTAAATATTAAAAGTAATTCAAAACACTGTTTGAACACCCTTAATTGCTTATCAATTGCTAAGTTATGATGTGATAATACTTTTAATATACATTGCATCATGTGTTTATTTGTAATTATATATCTAGCTTAAATTGAGTACCTATTTACTTACCTATTGGTATCATTTATAAATTTCCCTACTTTCTGGTTCCAGTCTGGTTATACTATCGATGAAACCAGGGAATCTCACTCTGAACAGTTGGCAGAATCTACATCATCATCTGGTAAAGAACCCCCTAGTCAGGTGCAAGTTATTCTCACTCCAGCGGCAAATGATGTGAAACCCCCACAACATTGTGCAATTGGCAGTAACAGCAATGAGATTTCAAGGTCAGTGGAACATGCAAGCTTCTTACCGTGATGCATTATTTTATTTTATTTGAAAATCTGTTTGGAAACGAACTCTAATATAATTATACCCAATTTCATTGCTGAGGAAACTGCTTGTCTTATGGAGAAAAGCTTTATCTTTGCTCTCTCTCTCTCTCTCTCAGTTAACTGTTGCCAAATCTCCTCGCTGTCAGTTATGTATGAAGGTGGTGTGCTGGGGTGAGAAGGAGCTACTGGCAACCTCGACTAAAACAGCGTTGCGAAACTTGTCTTATATTTGAGGGGAGATTGACCACACAAAAAGGAGAGAATGACAACGTGGTTTTTCAATAGTAACCATGCAGTTCCATAAGCGATGACATCCACTGTAGTAGTTTTAATAAGCTTTGTTCTTATCCAAATAATTTTAACCATCTATTTATTTTTTCTAAAAAAAAAGTTTTTTTTTTCATGCTTTAGGTCTAGCCTACATAGTTAACTCTAGCCTGCTACCTTTGGACTTAACACCACCACACATATCCTGCCTTTTGCGTTTGAACTTATCCCAAAAAATGGTATTTGAACACAATCTTTAAAAAAAAACACTTCAAGAGGGGGAAAGGTCTGATTTTTAAGACACATGCTCAAAGAATACTGTAGAATCTTTAGTAGCTAAAACCCACACTGATATGCATGTAGAATAAATGTCAAGCTCATATAGTCTGGTTTGCTAATGATGGAGGGGTTGGGTGCTCACCCCTTACCCTTAAATGCTCGCTTCCTCATCCCTACCCTATTTGAGCAATTATTATATATGCATATAACCTGAACAAGTAGTAGAACATGGTGAATTAAAAACAAAACAAATGCATCCTGATATTACTCTATAGCAATAGACATGATACAATAACACAGTTCTAGAACCAACACAGCACCCAGTCCTCTGACCATTAAATAATCACTGTGGAAAAGGAAGCCCCAATTTAATCGACAATCTTTCAGATATGCCAGAAACCAAACCTGAGACCCTTAATGGGGTAGACAGTCATGCGACTGAGTTAAGGTGTTGAACTAATACTTTATTAAAAATAGGTGCAAAGTTTTTTTACAAATGCATTTTAATGCTTCTAGAAGGAAAAATCTTTTGCAATAGAACCACGTTATCCAAACTTTAAGCTTTGTTTAGGTAAGAAATTTATCTTTGCAGGGACACACCATTTTCTAATATATTGCACTGTAAACAACATTTAAAAAAACCCATGCACAGTCATATCAACACCAGAAATGTCTATACTTCAAAGGCATCTGTCTATGGCAGTGTTGGTTTTTAATGTTTCAGATCGGAAATAGATGGGCCCATGATTACACTTGGGGGAACTTGGCAGTTTCGTCAAACACCTGACTCTATTTCTCTTAGCTCACATAGTTCTGACGAACATACTACTTTTACAGACACAGACTCAGCCGTCAGTGGAATTAGTTCACCTCTTCAGGTATTATATATATATATATACACACACACACATAAACATATTTTAGAAATGTTATGATTCCTGTTTTTCTCGATTCTGATGGTTTGAATTAAAAAAGGTAGTCAGCACACTTACCTAAGTGATACCCGAGAAGAACTTGAAGGATAAAATAGTAAAACACACCAAACATTTAAAAAAAATGAGCTTTCACAACCACAGGTAGCTTCTTAAGGTTAAGGGTGCAAGCTTTTGTTTTAAATTGGACTACGAGGTTGACTGTCAACATCTGATTCTGTTACCAGGTAATTGTGCTGGATATTCCTTCTAATTTAAACCACGATTTCAGATAATGTTTAATTCAAATTAATAAATTTTAGTCTCGATTCTTCGATTTTCAATTTCAATTCCTTATTCCTTCCATTTACCACAGTTACAGTAATGTAATTGCATAGCATATAAAATACAAAGTTTGCACATTTAAAAAAGCCAAAAGGTGTGCACGGTCACACAAAGGCCATGTTGATTACATTTACAATTCAATTTGTCGGCACCTTTATAAAACAACAAATAAAATAATAGAGAGACAATGAAAGATCAGTTAATTATGAATTTTGTCATTTAAATTTGAGACTAGTAATTGAGTTATCAAGAATCATGATCTCAAGAAAAAATCTCGATTCTTTTGATATTAATAAGAATTAAGGGTATCAAAATATCAAGTTTGGCATCCTTAATATATATATATGGATTAGATTGGTAGCCTTTAGTCAGTATTGATACTAGAGGTGGTTGGGCAGAAAATATGTGTATCAGGCGGGCATTACAAAATTACAGTTGGACACAGACAGATTCGGGCAGGCATTTCATTTTGTAAACAACTTTGTCACAGGCCTATATGGATGAATAATATGGAGCACAAAAAAAATAAATTAAAAATGAAGTTAAATTGAATGTTATTTAGTATTTACTATTTAATAAATAGTATTTATTTACTTTATAGCACAATTTATAATTTATTAACTACATAACTACAAATAAATATTAAAAAAAATGAAAGGATACAGTATCCACGAAACTTGGAACTTAAATAAATCGAAAACGTGTTTGATTGAAGCAAAATGGTCGTTTCCTATTTAATGTTCATTTGATGCGTACTTTTCTATTTATATCCTAACAAATCTGGCTAGTAATAATAAATTAAATAAATGTAAAGAAATCTAATTTAAATTAAGTTTTCGCAAGCATAGGGCCTAAATATCTCCATGTGGAAATGTTGAACTTGTTATGTTGTTGGCATTGACAGAGAAAATTAAATCGTAGGAATCTTGATTTTGCTATGTTGTAGACTTGTAGCCTGTGAGAAACGTTATCGTAATTATGTTGAAAGCAAACATAATGATTTGCGAATTAATAAAAAATAATATTTACCTTTGTTTAGTATTGGTTGAATTGAAATAATTCAACAATGAATATAAGTTAAACATTATTTTTTTTCAAAGGTTGAATTAGAGGTTAGTGCTAGCATGGTATTTTATACTTACCAAGTTCTTGAGATGCCCGATTGAAATAGGGGCATAAAAATAATCTCCCAACATTCTGAGATTTTTAGTTGCCCAATTTATTGCCCGAAATTTCAAGTGCCCGACCACCCCTAATTGATACTACAGAAAGCTCTACAGTAAAGTTGTAGTTGTTTTCTGGAAAAACATCACATTATCGAAAAATTTTGCTATAGAAAACATTAGTTAAACAGGAAAATAAAGGTTAGGGGGTAGTAGATACTGAACAAACATATGAAAAATTACATATTTTATTGTTCATTTTTGTTGTATACTATCTACATAATGTTGTTTGTACAAAAGAATGTTAAAGATTTGATAAAAAGAATGGTATAAGATTGAGAATTGATAAACATAAAGAAAAAGGATTTTGTATCAATTACAATTATTATAAATTTATTGTTAAACAGATAATAGATGTTAAAATACTGAAATAATATGTTAGTCGCACAAAGCAGAATAAATTGTAAAGAGGAAAACAATTGTGTGATTGGAGGAACACAATGGTGTGATTGCAATCGAGCTGTAAACAGACTGAGGCAGGCATAATTACAGCATTAGTTGGTGAGAAACAAGGTACTACGCGCAGGGAATTGTGTAGTTTTGTAGTTTTGTTACTGCGTTATATGAAAATAATTCCTATTGCCCTGATATCCAAATTGTGTAGTAAAAACATGTGTTATAAGAGAACTCCCTGTATTAACAACATTAATAGTCTAACCCAAAAGAAAACTAAGAGGGAAAGACTACCATACTGTCTTAGCGGCTGGTTTACCATTGCTAGCAGTTTCAAGAACTTTGACCTCTTGCGGTGTAGGATATTTGCTGTTCTCAACTTTGTTTCATAATTATGTAAAATCTTAACATAGTAGAGCAACTGATTAAAAATAGTTTTGTATTGACCACAAAAAATTTCTTTATTGTTAATGTGACTGGTTGAATATAAAAAATACTTAGGAGTTAAATATATTTGACTTAAATTATAATATGTAATAAATAATGGGATATAATTGTTGAAAAATAAATTACAAATAAAATTTACACACACATATTCTGATACTTTCATTGCCTCTTCCTCAGGAAGAAGTAGTAATTCTATAAATGTATTTATAACATATTATATTTTACTTAGTGCACTTTGTTTTATACATAATATTTTGTATATGTTTATGGAAGAAGGTACAGGAAAGGTGGATAGAAAACATATAAAAGGAAACAAACACAATATGGCTTTTACAATGAAACAAAGAACACAGTTCAGACTTTACATTGCTGCCACTGAACAAAGCGGTAATCGTTGCCTCTGGAAGAAAATCAATCATTACCACCCAACCTAGGCTTGGGGGATTGGGCAGTAACAATCGATATTTTTCAAATACTAAATACCTCAAAAAGCCAAAAAAAAAGAGGATTTTCTTAAAAAATATATACATAAGACTTTTTTAGGTTAGAATGATTACTTTTTTTTAATTGTCTGTGTGTGTTTCTTTGTCAAGTTATTTGAGGGCTGGACTTATCCCCTCCCACAATAACAACTACATTGAATTATATTTTTACAATTAGAGTGGAGACTTGCAGTCATTCACACCCTTCCAACAACTGTCCCCGACATCTGAAACTGCTCCTTCACAGCAGCCTCCTAGCCTATGTGACAAAACTGAAGCATCCAATTCAGCACCTCTACCTCCCAGCAAGGAAGCAGCTTACAACATATCAACCCTCCAGCGTGCAGACTTACAGCTGTTTGATCCTTTACAACAGGCGACGCCAGTTGAACAAACATGTGCTCTACCCTTGTCGCCTGGTGTGTTCCCTCAACCTCAGGCCAGCAATACTTGGCTTCTCTGCCAGCCAGTTTTGTCGCCACTGGACAGTGGAATTACACGAGATGAGTATGTCGCTCATTTTTAAAAAAATAGAAAAAGATTTATGCTTCTAGTTTTTTATATTTTTTCTAAGGTCTTGGTTACTAATGTACAGAGGATGACCAGCAACCTTTCCATCCATTACTGTTTCCAGCCTATGGCCTGTATTTTTTTTATTCAAGCCATATATTTTCTATTATCGGCTGGCTAGGCCTGTCGTAGCTTCATATGCCTTATAATCTATCTTAAGACTAGGCCAGGCACAACATCCAGTCCCTGGCCGTAAATTTATCAATGTGAAAGGGCAAACCCATATTTTAAACATTGATACATTTTCGGTCATGCCGGGAATCAAACCCGGGACCCTTAGATCAATAGGCAGACACGCTACCAACTGAGCTAATGGATGACCAGCGACCAGGCTCTGTAAAATTCTTGTTTCACTACTAAAGCCCTAACTTCACCAAGTGTGAAAGCGCAAATTATTTGGAATTCATTTTACAAGTGCTTTCGGATACCATTGGCCCCCAAATTAATTTAAGCTGCTCTAAATATTAAAAGTGTGCATTTATGGATTTTTGGCTGCACATCAAGTTTGAATGAAAACAGTTTTATTCGAGTTCGAGTAGTCTAGATAGAGCAATATTTGTACCACAAATACTTAAGTTAAATTACTGTAATGCATCCACACATAAACCATTGACCCAAATATAATGTTTTTAATTTTTTTTTGTGTGGAAAAAGTTCTGATAATATTTATTTCTTTAAGAGTTTGAAACTAAATTTAATATAGTTGAATAAGCTATAGCGTGTTTTTTTTAAATTAGATAAAGGGGAATAGGTGTTGTTTTCCATGAAATAATATCTTAAAGTTGAATCACTCAAAAATTTTGATAACTTAATTTTTTTCTAGTTTTGGAAACAATTTCAAGTCATGGTTGAACATCTACTAAAATGTGACTCAAACCCAAATAATTGAGTACTTGCACATTCATAGTAAATTTAATAATATTGTAACAATATATATATATTTTACACTCTTATGATGGTACTGGTCATTAGAGACTTATTTAACCATTTTAACATGAAGTGAGAAATACAATAAGGAGAGTAAATGTTTAAGTCACTGGGTCAGCTATTTATTTATTATAAAAGCTGGTTTAGAACAAATTTTACCCATACCTCCCTTACTCCTCAAGTCATGTGGGCTGGCGCACAGCTATATTAAGATTTTGGCAAAAAGGAACTTTTTGAAAACACTAACTAACACTAACATTGTACTTAATTATTAATATCATTTAATTAATAGGTAATGATATTATGTACCAAAAGAGACATTTGCAGATCACCACGACTCTACACATGAATATATAAAACTTGTTTTAGTAGCTTTTATAACTCTCAAAAAAGTTCCTATCTAAATATAAGGGTGTGCAAAGCTTCAAAAACTTCAGCTTCTCTTTGAATATTCACTTGCTTTGATTTGAAAGTAAAATTTCGGATTCGACAATTACTAAGATTTGCCAATTTTTTTTTCAAGGTTAAACACACATAAAAAAAAAATCTTTTTTTATTTTATATTGTTATTTACATCACAAATTAGTGTTTTCATAAATATATATAAATAATTAAATTAAATTTTGTGATAATTTAATTTATTACTTTAAGATGAAATACCTAAATTATGTTTGAAATATAGAAGTTTGTAAATTATATTTTACACATAAATCTATATATTTTTGCAAAGTATAGTATTTTTATCCAACATTGAACATTTTTTAAATATTTGTATTTTGATTCGGATTCACGAATATCTCATGTTATTCAATTCGACTTCTCTTTGAATTGAAAAAGTGGACTTCACATACCCCTACTTAATATGACTGTAAAGTTACATTATCAAACATTTAGTCATATTACAATGACTTTCACCTCATATTTATAAATGGAAAAATATTGTTGACAATTTAAAAAACAAAGTTTATTTCACAGTATATTTCTTTTTTTAGCACCACGTCTTACTACCCGCTCAGGTTATACGGTTATGTTCTAATTACGCTAATGGTTTTAAGGATAAAGAAGGTTATATTTATAGGAAGTATACTCGCATTCACGTGTAGGGAGAATGTAAAACCATTTTAGAAAAACCACCCTCAGTACATCCTATCGATATTCGAACTTCAATCTCCCCATCATTTGCAGTATAGCTTACTGTGAGATTAGAGCCCTAGACCATGCGGCCACCAAAGCATGTTACAGCATAATGTATTCATTTATTTCCATTCTACCATCTTTCAAACTGCTCTGGTGTAGTAGGCATGTGGTTTAAATGTTAAGCTCATTTAATCTGGTTTGGCTGGGGACAGTAAGGCCTTGGCTCGAATCCATTTGGGATAACTTAGGGTGGTTTTCCCTAAATTATATTTTCCCTCTCCCACCACAAAAAAGTATGAACATTTTCTCAAAATTCTACTTGCCTCACCCCTACCAAATCAGCGTAATTAGTATTGCCTACACCCGCTTTGGTGGTCAAATGGTCTAATGTGTCACACTCATTTAGACCGGACTGCCGATGACGTGCTCGAGGTTCGAGTGTATTGAGCATGTTTTTTTTTCATAAATAATTTTCTACTCTCCCTCCACGCATGTGGATATGTATGGTGGCTACAGACAGGAAAAATCTGGAAAGGTCAAGGAATTTATACACAGGGCCACAAATAATTCCAAATTAAATACTAGAAAAAAAAGAACAACTTATAAGAATGTTGATGTTTGGTTGTTTAGGATTTTCCAAAAATATTAGATCAATGAAATAGACTAAAAAATTATCACCCACCAAGAAAAACTAAAAAGAATAGGTCTGTAATTTTTTTATATTGTCTGGAAAACCTGGAAAAGTCGGGGAATTTTATAATAAAAGATTTGTAACCACCCTGGTACATTTCCTCTAAAAATTAAACCTTCCTCCTGCCTGACATGTTAAGCAAAATTAGTTAATATGTGTACAACCCAAACGAGTAGTGAATTGTAAGGACAAAAAATAAATATTGCCTGCAAATCAGAGTAGTAGTAAGACTTGGTGAGAAAAAATAAAATATGATTCATTAAAACAAAAATGTTATAGTAAATTGTCTTGAATTTGTCTTCATATGTAATATTTTGAAAGATTTATTTATTCTGACATAGATATTTGCAGGTTTTTTTAAAAAGAAAATCTCTGTTTCTTGAAATTTTGTAGTGGTGAGACTGTGTCAATCCGAACCCAAGACTTTAGAGCAGCAGTGGATCAGTGTGGGGATAACTCCGCCTTTTCCCACGTCACAGAGGGGCTTCTAAGCTCAGAAGCTTTCCGGAACCACCCTCTTCTAATGAGTGATGGAGTCTCCTCACACAGCCATAACGTGAACTACATCTTTGAAGCTGCATACCATGTGAGCCAAGCTCACCAGTACGAGGCCAACGAGGAGTTTGAGGCAGCGTTTGCCTTCTATAAGGCTGGCATAGCTTGTCTTCTCAGTGGGGTGCAAGGTAAAAAATTATTCCGCTATATCTCTAGACTAGGCCACAATAACGTAGTGTTTTCTATTTCGTTTGAATCCCCTTGGGGTGGGAAATGTATTCCACGCAGTACAAGTAATCAAAAATTCAGTATAAATATTGTTTGAAATCTTTGCTCATTTGGTAGTCTGTCTATCTACTGAGTTAAGGGTCTCGGCCTCGATTCCTGGTATGGCCAAAAAATCTATCATTGATAAAATGTGGGTTTCCCCTTTCACAGTGATGAATATTTAACAGTAGGGGGCTGGATCTCGTGTCTGTTATAGATTTAGATTAATGTATGTCGTGTGCTGATATAATCAATTGGTTCATAATGTGCACGTTAAATACCTAAAATAAATGTAAATATAGATGTTCCTAAGTGCATAAAAAAGTACTACAAACCTTATGTGTTTTTTATGCTATTTTCCTAATTGCTTTTTTAAACAGTCAATTTTAATTTCGGTTGGATCTTTGTTTATCCTAGGATGGGAGTTTTAACCTTTGAATACTTGAAGGATGTCAGGGGTGAGGAAGGAAAAAAGAAAGTATTCAGTAGCTTGGAGATAATTAAATTTTAAAGTGTGGTCATTCCTTGTTTTCTACCAACATGCATATTTTAAACTCTATTTTATTCAAGGACATGGGGTATTTTCTCCCAACCCTAAATACATAATTATCTGATAGGAGGAAATGCCACTAAATGGCATAAGTAGTTCAATTTTTGCCGAAAAGTGGACATTCCTTTTCCCCCCCTCCGCAGACACTCTTTACTTCAGGTAATTTGAGGTTAAAGAAAATATATGATTTGAGATTTAAAAAAATATACAGGCCATGTAATATTTTTTCAAATTTGAATTTGAATTAACTTAGAGCTTTAATACTACTTAATTTGTGGCTCAGCCCTAACATAATTATAGGACAAACTTAACGAGACTCCAGACTATTAATTAAACACTTAACTGATCATCATCATTATAATAACCACCACCACGACCACCACCACCACGACCACCACCACCACGACCACCACCA
>CABFWB010007054.1:0-11260 GCA_902151455.1 Timema bartmani | reverse complement strand
CACCACCACCACCACCACCACCACCACGGCGGTGACGACGACGACGATGACCACTACTACTATGACGGCGATGACATTACACTTTGGGATGAAACCTCAAATCCCTTGAATCCTTAAGGATATTTGAGATTTGAGGATTATAGATTCAAATCCTTGAATTTTTTTAAATCAATATTTAAATGAAAATTTATTTTATAGCTCTAATACTGCTTATTGGTGGTCCAGGACCAACTATAACTATAGGATAAACTTAACAACCAGGCCCCAGACCAGTAATTTAACACTTAACTGAATGTATGAGTATAAATGTTATAATGAATGAAATATAAGAAATGATGTTAACATTAGTTAATATTTGTATTTGATATTATTCTATTATATTTATATTTACTCTCATGTTCATAATTTTTTCCAAGATTCGGATTTATAAATATATTTTTTCAGATGACCCTGACACAAAGAGAAGGCAATCTGTTAAAGAGAAGACAGCTCGGTATTTATTGCAGGCTGAGAGAATCTACAACACCCATTTGAGTCTGAAGCATAACATATCAACTGTAAGTCACTATTGGTATCATAGATGTAATAATACATTCAGACCAGAGGCCGCAAAGGTTTGGAAGGTGTGCCACTAGAGTTAGAGGGAAGATAAAAAAAGAAACGATAAAATGATTGAGTGCTAGAAATAAATCTTTTGAAATCCATGACTAAATCAATGCACTTTACTTCATACATAAAATTATTTTTAAAAATAACAAATTTATTACTATTTTAACTATTGAATTTTCATACACAAACTCAATGCTAGTTTTATTTAGTTTTTGTTTTTAAGGAAAAGTAATAATTCAAAAAATTCAAAACAATGTGTAAATGTGAAAGTGTAAAGAATTTGGGTGTATGAAACTGAAAAGTCTAAGAAGAAATGGAGAAAAAAGTGTGTTTATCCCGATCTAGGCCTAAACTATCTTTTCAGGTTGGCTTACTTCACTATCACTTACTTTACATTATTGTACATTGTTTCTACATTTTCTTATTATATACATTTCCAAGGGGTTAGGCAATACATCATTTTAGGAGTTTTACCTAAACGGGTAGTTAGACATGGTGTTAAAAAATATTTTTTAAATGATATCTACTTAATCAAACAGGTTTTGCTATCATTTAATTCCTAGACCTGAGTTTAGTTCTATCAGAACTCTTCAGGAGGAAGTATGAGTCATATAAAATGGTTTCCTGGACATTTTTACATTTATAAACTTATATTTATATCTAAAAATTTAAAGGGATTTTTCTTTTTATCAAATATATTATTATTAGCACCGCATCTTAATACCCGTTCGGGCTATACGCCCTTACGCTAATGTGTAATGGTAGGGTAATTGTGAGATGAAATGGAGGACCTACAGTTTAACGTGGAATCCGAACCACGGTGGAGGCCTGGCATTCCTCACATTCACAAGCTGTGATTAATACACGTCTTGTCAGAGGTGAAGGAAGGGTTTGGCAATCAGATAAAATCTGTGCCGGGACTGAGGATTGAACCCTGGACCCGTAGCACAGAAGTCTGACACCTTACCCCTAGACTAGTGATGGGCACAATCGAGCAACTCGATTGTGTTGTGTAATCGGGAGTACTCGATTTTTCCGGGATTACTCGAGTAACTTTACTCGGACCGTGTTATTTTTTTATTTTCTCTTTTCTTACCAGATGAAGTAAGAATCGACCTTATTGGCTGGACTGTTTACCATGCTATTTCCATTTAAAAGGTATATTCCGTTAGAGCTCATTTTTCACCAACAGTTTCCGCTGCCACGCAAAAATGACCCTTTATGGTTTAAATGTTGCACATGCATTCTCAATACAAATTACTCGCAGATGTAAAGTACACAATCGAAAAGCATGCTACTAGCTAAGCGTATCACATTTCCGATTCTTTTCAAAAGTACTCGATGAAAGTTACTCGATTCTTTTTACTCGGCACCTCGGCAGTCTTATTTTCACAATCGCATTGACGAAACTAGATATTGTCTTTCTTAATTATTTTAATTTCTCCTTAGTAAAATATGATTATTTATAAATTGAAACTAATTACGAAACAAAAAGAACAATTGTTTTCACTNATATAAAGTGAAACATGAAAATAAGGGGGTGGAGGTCGTTTTCAGTGTTGACTGCCTACTACAGGAAGAGATTATTGACATGTTATTAGTACCGAATTCCATTGCAGGACTCCCGAGTAATGTTGTCCAACTGATTGCCACGGGACGATTCGAGTAGAATGATTCGCTAAAAATTACTCGAGTAATTTTACTCGATTAGTTGATTCTTTTTAAAGAGAATCGAGTAATTACTCGATTCTTAGAATTACTCGATTGTGCCCATCACTACCCCAGACTGCCAGCTCACCTTTATTAAATATAGCTAAACAAATATGTTTTTAAAACAAAAATAAAATCTCCCTTTATACTTATTAAAGACATCAAAATGGCATTCATATTTTACTGATATATAGGGACATGCAAAATTCATGTTAGTGATAACACTGATTTTACTGTTTTTATGTGACTAACACTAATATAGTTTATTCCATTTTTTTTGTTGTTATTTCAATGTGGCAACTGCTCACGCCATGAAATATAATTTTCAATGTGGAGACACTGGCAAGTATAGACTATACCAAGGCTACTCTTTTTACGATCCAGTGCTAGTAATGTAAAATGTGAACTGTGTTCTTCTTTTAGTTGTAAAAGCAATGTTATGTTCATTCCCTTTCATCCTTATTTTCTCTACCTTATTCTACATACAATAAAATCTACATCCAAAAAGAAAAAAGTGTTTTTTCTTAAACATAACGTAAGAGTTAATATTTTATTCTTAACACAAAACAAGAAATGGCTAGTGACAACTTGAACTGTTCAACGTTAAAATATAACATTTTATTTCTTCTTTTTAAGATATTAAAAAAATATATCTGTGCACAGGTATAAAACCCAAGACTACTAGTTTAACATGCCAGTCATCACTTATTTGGGAATGACAAATAATGCTTATCAAAAGTGAATCTTAACTATGGGAAAGAAGGTTAGGGCTTAAAGGTAGGCCATTTTCATTCTTGCCAAAGAGAATATATGAAACAACAATGGGAAAATATCTCCCTTATATGCTTGATCAGGTTTTTTTTAACTCTGCAATCCTTGGCTAACCAAAGTTAACCGTTATAAGGTAAAGTAACTACTAACCAGAATACCAAAATACCAGAGATGGGCCACATCTTATATTTCTCTAACCAAATCTTAAATTTTCTTTTTAATCTCAAATCCAAATTCAAATACTCAAATCTTTACAAATATACAGTTTTAGTTAAAGTGAAAATATTCAAAATATAATAATAAATAAAATTGTTTAAGACTTGGTGCTGACCAATTATATTTTGTTGGTCAAATCTATTACTTCATAAGCAACGAAAATAAAACTTGGTAAATGAATAATATTTGATCTCATTTGAACATTTTTCCTACATACTTCATTTCCAACATTTTCTTTGGCATCCTCTCTTTTTCCATTCTCACTACTTGCCCATACCATCATAGTCTTGCTTCCTCTACAATCTCATGTACTCCCTGTACTCCCATTCTTTCCCGAATTACTTTATCCCTAATCTTGTTTCTCCTCGTGACAGTTAACATGCTTCTCACAAACTTCATTCCTTAGTTTCTTTCACCAATTACTTAAAATTGTTATTTGAAATCAAAGTCTTAATATTATATTTGAAATACATTCTTGAGATTTCTACAAAGCTCAAATCTTTCAACTACCATAGAATTCGAGGGATTCGAAGAATCAAGGATTTGAGCATCCACTCTTTAGTTAATACAACCCCTTTCATCACTCAACACTTTTTTTTAGTTCTGCGTCTTACTACCCATTCAGGCTATACACTTATTCATTTTATTAATTTGAAATTGTTTATTTGTTGTAAGCTGTGTATTTTTCATTAATTTTTGTAGACTGAAGTATTTGCAACTCCTGGTACTTCAAGTAAACCTCGAGGTTCTAGCTCTCAGTTGTATCGACCACTTGTAGAGCTGCGCTCTTTCAAGGTGCTGGGAATAGTCGGCAAAGTTATGCTGGTTCTTAATACGCTGGAGGATCGATGTTATGTTATAAAGGTATAAGTAACCTATTTTCTCTTTTTACGTGATTCACGTCCCTTCACTTTAAAAAAAAATAAAATTAAAGACGTCTTTAGAAGACATAAAATAAATAGTATAGGCCCCTTCACAGACTTTCCCGCTCCCTCACCTTAAGATGGAGCCATTTGCTTATAGTTCGGCAACTTGGAGGTACCTTTTATGTCTCTCTGTAGGAAAATACTATTTACAGAATGTGAAAAAAGAGAAAAAAAAAACCCAAAACAAGTATGGTAATAAATAAATGAAAATAAATATTTGAAACAAAACAGTACCTTGACTGTGCATATAGCAACAAATTTAAGCGCATGAACACATGCATGCTATAAACAACGCAGTATCTGCCTAATATCGATCAAAGGTAGGCATCTGTGAATACTTCGAATCCCTCAGATTCTTAAGGATATTTGAGGATTTGAGACTCAAATCCTTAAAGTCTTTTTAAAATTGCCTTTCTAAAATGTGTTTTATAGCTCTAATACTGCTTGTTGGTTGTTCAGAACCAACTATAATTACAGAATGAACTTAACACCAAGGCCCCATACCAGTAATTTATCATGTAACTGAATGAATGAATGTTATAATTGTTAATAGGTTATAAGAAATAATCTTAACATTTAGTTATTATTAAGCATTCTTTATTATTCTATTGTATTTATATTTACTCTAATTTTCTTAATTTTTTTACAAGATTCAGATTCTGATTCAAGATTCATAGGTAAAATGGACATTCAGATTCGAGATTTGGATTTGTAAAATAGTGGATTCGACCCAACTCTAATTATAGGATTTGTGGAATAAAATATTACACATTGCTACAAAAAAATACACATTGTTACACAAACAAAGTTAGTGCCAAATCACATAAATGAATAATATACACTGTTACAGAAACACAATGAAACGAGAAAATCTAAAAAGTAATATAATGGTTCACCAAAGATCATAACAGTGCATTGTTCCTTGTCAGCAACTAATGTTTATTTTAACTTCTCTGTCACCACTAGCTTGGTGCTACAGTTTTTTCTATTAGTTTTGTAAATTTCGAGAGCCTGTTCTTATTTTCCGGCCCCATATTTTGGAGTTTCTAATTCTAAGACTTTTCTGATTATCTGGAAGGGTGTATTAGATCCTCATTATCAAACCTTCATTTTATAAATAAATTTTCTTATAGCTAAGAAACTAATGAATTTCAACACCTTTAAGGGTTTTTTCAGCAACAATTTACTATAATTAAAAAAAAATAAAGCTTAAAACAAAAGTTAAAAAAAAAACTCAAACATATTTACATACACCTATATTTTTCTTATTGTACTTTATTTCTGATAATTCTATTATAATTTGTTTTCAGGTTCTGCAGAAATCTCCATGTCCTGTAAACCCAGATAAGAGGACTGTGATGCCTCAAAATGTTCCATACATGGTCTCGATGTATCGGTACTATGAAACAGAACATGGGATATTTCTGGTGCTCAAGCATGCCAGGTTAGCTCATGGCCTTTCATATTCATTTAATTTGATTGGTATTTTAGCTTGGAGCTGTATGCACAAATGGCTAAGAGAATGGAGGGAGTTGTAGGATTTAAGAAATTATTTTTAAACTTTTATTAGACCTTAATTTTAATTACTTCTATTATATTTAGGGCTGTGCCGATTCCGATACTTGATTCCTCGATACCCATGGTATCGACTAGTATCGCAATAATCAATACTATATGCTAAAAATCTCGATACCACTGTTCAGTATTCAACACGGTTGACTCCTCAACGGTTGATTTTGAACGTCAGTGGCTTGACATTAGTTACTCGTAGTTTTGCTTTGTTCTATTATTCTGTTCGCTCAGCTCTAGACTCAATATAAACAAGCCATTCCTTTGCAGCTTATAAACACGGTCATGGTCGACACAAGGTCAATTTTCATTTATCAAAGGGAAATGTATTTTGAAAACGAACTTAAGGAGAACACTTATTTTGTATTGAAATAGTCGAGTAAATATTCACTTCATAAGGTCGATTTTCCTCAGTGCTTTGGCAAGGGAGTCATGAGCAAATGAATTGGCCAGCTTGCAGCTGCATCGTATTTTGTCGCTAGACTATTATTATTCAAATGATTTTAAAATAATCCACATAAAATATTCATTTTGTATTTATCGACTTTGATGGTGACGATGCTTACAATAGTTAATTTCAATAGTCTTCTTAACCAGTGTCACCAATATAGCTTTTATTCTAAATATCTTTTCACTTAAGAAAATTATTAAATCAATTTAATAGATATTGTGAAGCAATTAAAAAGAAAAAAAAATTGATAAAAGTAAAAACATAAAAGCTTTTTAGTTTTAAAAAAATCTTAAGAGTTAAAAATTTTCGAAGTTTTTTTGAGTCCATCCGAAAATATTATTGTCAGTCTATATCAATTATGACTTTCAAGGTTATTTCCGTTTCTGTATTCCATTTGCTTTGCTTCATACTTGAGATCGTTTTAAAAATGAAATTCATAGTAATAAACTGATAACATTTTTCTCTTGTATTCCTTTTTTCTGATAATCTTTTCAAAAAGGAACGTTTAAAAAGTGAAGTGTAGTAGTATTTTGATATATGTGAAAGTGATGTGGACTTTATTGTTTGTAAATTCTGTAAACGCAAAATTTCACGGGGTGGAAAGACGCATACCACTTCCAACTTGTCCAAACATTTAAAAATTCATGAAGCAGAAGTGTATACATCCAAACTAGAGAAGCTAGGAAATAATGAAAATGACACAATCGATGAACCGGGGCCTAGTTCTGCCTTTGAAGTGAATTCCTAGAATTCTGTTAGACCTAAAAGAAGCTTAACCTCAAGAGCAAGTTTTCCATGCATGAAACAGCCAACTTTGAGTGGATTTTTGGGTAGAAAATAAAAATAAAAATATTATAATCCACGAGCCAAACGCATCACTAGAATTATAACAGAAATGTTATGTTATGGTTTGATAACCTTCCATTTAGCTCTGTACAAAGTATAGGATTTAGAAGATTTATTTCCCACCTTGAAAGTCGGTATGAAATACTAAAAAGAAAATATTTTGCAACCAAGGAACTGCCGCAACTATATGAAGAAACCAAATCTTTTGTGACTTCAATTCTCAAAGATTGTATTTATGTAAGTGTGTCTACAGACATGTAGACATCCACCTCAAATGACGATTATTTGAGTTTAACTGTTCATTTAATCAAAAAAGATTTTGAGCTAGTTCATTTGTGTTTGGAAGTAATCCCTTTTCCAGAAGTTAGTCACTCGGCTGAAGCAATAGCGGTGTTTTTGAAAGAAGTTCTTTCAAGTTTGGGCCGTTTTTATAGAAAGTGCATGTTTCATCAGGGATAATGCGGGAAATATTGTGGCTGCAATAGAAGAAGGGGCGTTTGCACACACTTTTCAAATCGTATTGAAAGATTCAGTATTCAACGTGAAGTTTGTCTCAAATTTAAGTGCCCTGTGTCGAAGGTTAGTGGGGCATTTTAAACATTCGTCACATGCATATAAGATTCTTCTAGCAGCTTAATCCACTGCGGAAGTACTGATTCACAAACTTTCACAAGATGAGCCTACGCGCTGAAATTAGCCTACTAATTTTATATGCTAACATGTAAATAAAAAACTGAATTTCAAGATCTTTTGTAACTTAATAAGTAATAATATTTCTTATTGTAGGCCTACTAATCATTGTAAATGTTATTTTAGTCTAGTTGATTCTTGTTATAATTTGTTTGAATACTAAATAGCCTAATTGACTAGTTTACATATTTTGACACATGGAAACAAATTAAATATTTTTCTATTGACCTAGTTTCTGTGCTTACAAAATGAGGATTTATTTAATTTCATGTTGAATGGTATTGAATAGGTTATCGAGTGTCGAGGAGATGAATCGATATTATCGAGCAAGGTATCGGAATCGAGAAAAGTAAGTATCGGCCCACCATTAATTATATATTTATATTTATATTATTTATATTAGATAACCACAGCCAAAGCTTTGAGAAATTAATTTATACTCCTACAACAGTTGGCACAGTGTTTCTGACAGTTTGTTTTTGAATTCAAAATGGAGTAATTTAGTGTTTAAATAAAGTGTATTCCCTCTTCTCTTTTTGTTTGATAAAAGCTATAATGTCATAATATTACTCAATTGGTGTTTAAGTGTGTATTTGACTATTTCTATTATAGAAGATAGACGAAAGAAAATGTCACCTTTGTGTACTGGATTCTTCCCACATTTTTCCTATTTCCCCTAGGTGGACTTTCTTAATTTAATTTAATTTACACTTATTTGTATATTTTTCATTTTGGTTGGTTTTTATTATAGTCATATTCTTGTTAAAACTAAATGATCCTTACTACTATTCTACTTAGAGTGATTTCTAAATTTATATCATATAAATCTCTCCATTCTATTTACTTTTTGCAGGGGAATGTTGAAAGAGCGCTTATATGAGCTAATTTTTTTACACATGGTCTGAACTGAAGATCTGTCAATTACAATTAATTTTTACTTAGCCTAAACATCACAGTTTTATTAATTTAATTAGGGGCATGCAAAAGTCAACATTTTCAATGAAAAGCCAAATCAAATACATGAAATATTATTGAAGGCAAAAAGAGGGGGTTCAAATATTTTTTGTTAATAAGTTGGGAGAAAAAAAAAATACCGTGCATCCTTATGTATGTTACTGTTAAAGTGTATAATTCAGTTATTTCATAAAATAACTAGGAAGTTCATGATTTACCTGACTCAGTTAAAGTATGAAATGAATACACTTGTACACACTTTAACTAGTTATTCTATAAATTAACTAATGGCATGTAGTTAAGGTGCGGCAGAAGGGAGCGCGAGTAATTTTACACTTTTATAGCATTACATTTTATTGGCCAAAATAAATCAAATATTTCTACAGTAGCAACTTAAAGAGTTTAGTTTTCTGCACATGCTAATATCAACATATCTTGAATATCTGTCAAAGGTGTCCTGGAATTTTGTCAAAACCTTTTCTCTTTATTTAAAAGGTTTAATTCCAGGACACCCTTGACAGATATTCTAGATTTGTTGATATTAGCATGTACAGAAAACTAAACTCTATGTTGCTACTGGAGAAATATTTGATTTATTTTGGCCAATAAATTTCAATTCTATAAAAACTGTAAAAATACTTGCACTCTCTTCTGCCACACCTTAAAGTTTAAGATAAGTTTTATTATTCATCTTTATTAATTAATTTGGTGTTACATTATGGCCAGGATACTTAAAACTATGAAATATAGTCATAGGTAACTAAATAAACATTTACAAAATTTTTTCTTTTACCAAATTTAAACATTTTAATAACAATTAGTTTCAAAACTGCTAGAATGTCATTTGGAAATTCATTAATGCTAGTTACACTACTATCACTTAGCAGGCTAATTCAACTAAAAATAGACAGGTCCAAAGAACAAAATATGAAATAATATTGATAAAACAAATAGTTATAAAAATTGATTCTAAATTTAAAAATTCTCATCCTCTTATTAAATAATTTATTACAAGGAGGACTACTATAATAGCACTTGGAACATTATTTTTGAAGCAACTACACTTTTTGCTGTCAAACTGTTTTCTGCTTGGACATTTTTTGAATCCTTGACCATTACTGGCACTTTGAGCTGTAGCAACAGACTGGAGCGATGTCTCGATGTTAGGTACTTCTTCAATTGTGATTAATTTATCTTCACACACACTAAACTGGGGCCGAGAATACAACTGCTAGATGTGACAATTTTTCTCTCCCAACTGAAAAAATCCTTCATTGGTTTTTCCATAATAACAGCCAAATATATCTGGCACCTTCTCTTCCTCTGTCAACTTCAGTCACTGGAATACAGACTTTAATGCCTTCAGAGGCCTCAGAATGAGATTTCTTGGACATTAATTTCATTTTCTTAGCTTGACTTCCCAAACATTCTTTAACTTCTTGGCTTTCCTTCTCGATATTCATTTTGTTCAAACACAGCCTGCAAACCCTCTTTACATTCTTATTTTCCAAATGAAAGTCTTCTGAGAATTATATGTGGACAGACTCTTCACATTCCCAACAAATTTGTTTCTCCTTGCGATCTTTTGAACAAAATACACATACTTCAACACTTTCATTTGGCGTGGTTTCTTCAACCAAAACTTCATTATCAGGTTAAATGAAGTACTTGATACATTCAAAGCATTATATAATAATTTGTTCTTCATCCTCCACAGAATAAATACAGCTTTCAGAATAGGAGTTGTCGACAGTCCAACTCCAGGTGCACACTCTTACCAAACCTCTCAATACCAGAGTGAAGAGCTCTGTTTTTCATAAACTGAATAAATTTTATCCCGTTACTCCAGGAAGTGGATTGATTGTCCTGCATCCTTTGTCAACATGTTTTCTATGTCCTGGTTAGCTCTCTCGACACTACCTTGACTCTGGCTAGCTCTCTCGACACTACCTTGACTATGGCTATGTCTCGGTTCACCATTAACCATCTTAAGCTCTGATCAAGTTAATTTTATGTCATCTATAAGTTTATTACAAAATTCTCTGCTATTGTCGGACTGAAGAATACATGGAGCGCCAAACAACAGGAATATATCAAGAAACTGAGCAACAGATTTTTCTGCTCTTTTTGTTTGAACATGTCTTAATACAACAAATTTAGTAAGCTAGTCTTGGTAAACTAAAATAAATTTATTGTTTCCATCAGGTTAAGGCTGGAAATATATAAGATCTATTTGACATCTTGAGTTCATATTATAACGTAATTGATTTTTGGACTGTTCTCATATATTTAAAAAGTCATGGATGAAGGTATTTTTCTTTAAAGTATCGTATGTAAATTATCCTTTTACTTCATCCATGGAGAATCACGCGTTTTCGCAGAATAGTCTAAAAGGATTTCACAGTATTTCGCAGTATTTAACAAACAAGCAAGAAAATCCAGCTCCCTATATCCAATAGGAAGCTAGCTTTCAATGCACCTGTTGCAGAGAAGTACCTGATTGGTTACTCTTGACAGT
>CABFWB010007053.1:17393-27768 GCA_902151455.1 Timema bartmani | reverse complement strand
TTCAGCATCATATAAATTGCTGTTATTAACAAAACTTATAAATAATTAATGGTGTGAAATAAATTCACAATAAACACTGTTGTACATTAAATCTAAATTTATTGTATTAAACTGGTAAATTAAAAAATGTATAAGATTATAATATATTTTTTAAGTTGCTCACGATTCACACTCCCCCATTCTTTCCTGTCTCTCTCTGTATTACATAAGCATTGTTTGGGTTGGACCTCCTCGCCCCCCTAAGGTGTTTACATAGTAGGCTACTTGAATTTGGAATAAATGTTCTTGTTTTTTCTCGATTATTGCTGTGTTCAGATGAACTTGAATCCTAAACGGCTGGTAGCATCTTTATCTCACTAATAAACATTTTCAAAGGATTGTTGGTGCTTGTTTTATAGTAATAAATAATACTGTAATTGTTAGCCTAGCACAACAACACACAGTTCGGTTTTGAAAGAGTCCAGAGTATTTCTGCCGCCTGTGGAAACAGGACCAATTAATTTAATGGATTTAAACTGTCAGAGTTGCTAGGAAATGCCGCGGCTAGTCGAGAGGACAGGCGATTGTGCGTGACATCAGTGCTGCTAACTCAACTGCACACTCCCGTGGAAACACAATAATTTAAAACAAGATATTGTCAAGCAGCGCTGCTAAATACGCTCGTGGAAATGGGCTCTTACAGTGTCTCACACATTGAATATTTACCGTAGTAAAGTAGGCACCATTTGTTTGTCGCTTGAATATTACTGGATATTCCAGTCCAGTCACCATAACTTTAGAAGAATGGATAAGTGTTTGATTGAGGGTATGGTCACTAGCAACAAGATTAAGTTTTCCATCCTTCCATTTTACTTAAAATGTCCTTGTTTAAAAACATTTAAGACTTTCTTTGGAAGTTGAGACAAATCATCTAGATACAAGATGCAGCCACAGACATACCTTAATGTAATGATTGAAGGCAAATAATTAAGGTAACATCTGTTCAACATTGGCCAAATGTAACTACCATAATCCTTCTTGCTTTGCACAAATACAATTCAGGAGTATCTCTTCCATAAAACAATAATCATTGAAGTATTTAAAATTCTTTGCTTATTTTTGTTCAATAAATCTTAGGAAGAGGCATGTAAATTCCTCAAACTGTTCTACTAGCAATTTGTAAATAGCCGATGCATCATAAGCCTTTTGAGATATGGCTTTTTTGATTTCGTTTACTACTCTCAAAAACAGACTAGTCGTTGCCTTTACTTTTCTGTTTCAGGAAAAAATAATTGTAATTGAATTCTTCCAGGGCTTCATAAATTAGTTTGTGTGCTCTGACACTCCAATTATATGGTGTACTTTTCAAAATGTCTTGGAAAATGTTTTCTCTGTATATATCAGTTTCAATAATATCACGAATACCACAGCCATTGATAAATGATCTAAAGTAGTCAGCCAGGTCTATGCAGGGTGAATTGAACCAATCCTGAGGTGAAAATATTGAAGTCATCTGATTAAAGTTTAATTTTTTGGCAATCAAATAAAGTGCCATGTAACAAGTTAAAACACCTCTGCCCAATTTTATAGCAGCTTATATTTATAGAATTCTTCATTGCCGAATATACAGTATTGTTATTTTACATTTTAATTATAGCTGGGCCGATCAGCTATTTTGCCGATTAGGCCGATGCCGATGCCGATCATTTGTTGCAGACTAGGCCGATCATCAATGCCGATTTTGTTAAGTTTTCATTTTTATACTGTCCAGAAGTTCGTTTTAATCAAGTATAAATGAAAGTCTTAATAAAGTTGTTTAAAATAAATTTTATTTTATTGTTAGGACAAATGGTTCTGTCATTAAAAAAATTCATAATCATAAATAACAAATTTAAATATTATTATAAATAAAATTAGTAGGGGCACACCAAGTTTTGTACACAAATAGAATATGCATATTTTGTGTTTGTATGAAAAAGAGACTTGGACACGTGTTGATTAAAATTTGGATTCACATTTATGATTGCATTCTTATAGGCTTTCTATAATTCTTTGTTTAAATGAAAACCAGCTCAAGAATATAGAAAAAAGCTCTTGACAAATGTTATTGTTACATCCAAATTAACTTTACATACAGACATACAGTACATTCACTGATGGGTGGACTTTAAATTGTTATTTAAAAATACCAGCATCTTGATCTTGTTTGGTTGAAATGAACTTCTTTTTGTATAACTGCTCAATCCAGCTGTACTTTAAAGTCTCTGATGCCAATGACCCAGTGGACGACTAAAGATACAGGATTTGCTCGCCATTTGTTTTAAATTTTAATGAAAACACAAAATAGAAGTTGTGTTTACATTCGAGGAAATGGATTAGATCTAATTAATTTTTTTCCAAATTGGTATTTTATATTTAGGACTTAAGAATTTAAAATATATCCACAAATTTAGAATAATCGGCATAAATGATTGGCGATACAAACGGCGATCATCGGCTCCGCTGATTATGCTATAACCGGCATTGGGCCAACTCTAATTTTAGTTGCCTTTTTAACTAAGATTTACTTTAATTATAACATTCAACCTCAAAACAAAGTCCATAATTATAACCCTAACTTATAGAAACACAATTAGATATGATGAACGAGTTAGAAGTTATAGTGGAAACAAAATTTCATCCCAAGCATGTTATTCACCCTCTCCCCACCCCCGGGAACATGGTGATAGTGAGCTTGATATAATCTGTTTAGCCTATCTTAATATATGGCACAACTAAGGGTCAGTTTCACAGTCAGACTTAGTACACCTTAAGTATGCTGCTATACTAAATACAGGACAACACCTACCTAAACAAAATAGAGAGGACCAGTTCCATAATGCGAATCTGGCCCATTCCATTCGCGTTTAGATTGGTAAGTTTCGTTTTGTATTTATTTTAGCGGCACACTTGAGGCATACTAAGTCTGACTATGAAACTGGCTCTGAGACAAGACACAGTCTACTAAATAAATGTTGAATGCACAAATATAGAAAATATGCAACAGTAAAATGAGTTGTGCATGTTACATTGGATTTTCACAGTGATTTGATCATAAGCACTCTTGCGGGTTTGAACCAGAACACATTTGAAATGTTTCGCTTAAAGGCAAACAAATAATGCAAAAAAACAAAATTAAATAACTTTTGATCTAGATATTTTTGGCATATTATAGCATTTAAATTTAATTTTTGAAATTTTGCATTAATGTATAGTTACAGATTCCTTAAAAACTTGTTTACACATTTTACCCTTTGTTGAATAGTATGTAAAAACCAGGGCAAAAAACAGATTGCCATTTTGAATGGCTTGATCCTTGTTTATGTTTATTTGAACAATTTGTGTTTAGTACTAAAGATTTATGTTTAAAATTTTTTTTTTGATGTAGGTGGGTGTACGAGGAACAGATGTTGTAGTATTAGGTGTTGAAAAGAAATCTGTCGCTAAACTTCAAGAGGAAAGAACTGTGAGAAAAATATGTCTACTAGATGATCATGTTGTGATGGCATTTGCAGGTAAATAAATGCCCAACTTGTATCTAGCTCTAGATGTTTGGCTTCATATATATTTTAATTAAGCAAGGTTGACTTAGTAAAGATCTGAATGTGGTATTTATAAGACTTACTATGGATTTGTCCTTCTAAAACTAATTTTTAATGTTAAAAATAAATCCATCTTGGTAAACTATTAATGTTTAATTTTTAGGCTTGACTGCAGATGCCAGGATCTTGATCAACCGAGCGCAGATTGAGTGCCAGTCTCACAAATTAACAGTGGAAGACCCTGTTACTTTAGAATATATCACTAGATACATAGCAGGTAATTTGTTGCGACAAGATGTATATTGAAGGAAGACTACTATTTTATAATCAGAGTTAATTAAAGCATTTTGGAATGGTTATATTTGAATTTAAGATTTTTATTAAAGGTTCATTTTATCATCATCATCATCATCATCATCATCATCATCAACTGTTTTCAGCCTGTGGCCAGGTCAGTTTAGTAAAATGCCTCCATCTTTCGCTTTCCTTCTACCATTCTTCCTATAATTGCTTCCATTATTGTACTTTTTGCCGCCTCACCTTACTCCTACTATGTGGCTATCCTCGGTAGCTCATTCCCTTCACTAAATTTGGGCAGTGCCCATCTGCTTGGCATGGGTATTACTGTGGATTCACATGTTCATTGAAAAGCTAGTAAAGAATAGAAATGTGGTCACGTGACAAGCTCTAAGCCAATCACAAGATTTTCATCTCATCGGCGCCATCTGTTTCGCTAAAGTTCAACTCTTGTCTACTTCATCTGCTCTACTTGAGATGTTCGGCACAGGAGAACTAATCAAATCTCGGAACCAACCATCTCAAATTACTGCACCTGCTCTATACAGCCAGAAGCTAGCAGACGGCTTCGTTGGCCCTGTTACAAAGAGATTTGCAATAGCTCATTAATGTAAAGCATGTGTATGGATATTTTGGATTGTGCCACGTCACAACGTTATAATTTGAAAACATCTATCGGGAGAATGATCTAAAATATATGTTTATACACTAGAAAATAAAGTATGTTGATAATCAGCTGTTTTAGATTTATGTTGCAATGCATCATGGGTCAACTAAGTGTGTGAATTGCTGCACCACTGAGGCAGATTCTGCTTTCTATTTACGATGAACATGTGAATCAAACCTCAATCAAACACCCCGTCCATCGACATCTGTCACACTTGCCACTATTGTCTAGGAACTGTGAGTTGGTTGAGTGCACTGATTAACTTAATTTTGATGAGTTTGAAGTTAGATTTATTTAACTAATTCATGAATTTTATTTATGGTTTATCGGGATACAAACAACCGTCAAAACAAAGAAGATTCAAGCCTCATCACTATTCCCGCATGCATCCTCCAACAAACTTAAAATAGTTGCCAATTATCAGCTTTGCATTAGACAGTACACAAATGCACAAATCTTTTATAAAGAAAATACACAGTTACATCAAAGTGAATAAAGACAGTTCAAAATAACAAAAGTCCAGTCCAGCGCAAAACAAGCCACTCTCTTGCTTTGGGTCATTCGTTGACCCGCCTATGGTCCAACGAGCGGAAAACAACCTTTCTGCTCAAGAACCCAGCAACTAGTCTAGTCTCCCCACAAGACAGAGTTGAACTCCCCACCTATACTGAGAATCTCATTTGCAACAAGAGCCCACACGGCGGGTTGCCTAAGCAATTCCAGTGAGGCTGGGTACGAGAGCCATACCCAGACACAGCTCGACTATCACTTGCACACTTTCTGTTATCTGCTTCACCCATATTTTTCTTACATACTTCCTCTTCTTTTCTATCCTCCTTGATTGACCATAGAATATCAGCCTCACTTCCGTTATCTCCTGTACTCTCTGTATTCCTTCCAGGCACCTTCATTTCTAATCTTGTTTATCCTGGTGACCTCTAACATGCTTCTCACAATTTCATTCCCATGGCCTCCACTTTCACATTCATTATCCATGTTTCTGCTGTACATGTGACCATGTAGCATGTCTTGCTGTGTGCTGTGTGCGCAACTCTCCCTGCTGCTGTCTTATTGGATCCTCACAACCATTCTACACTCTGTACTTTTCTCAGTTCTACTCCATTCAACAATCTTTCACCTCCTCATTCCATTCTTATTGCTGTTCGAATTAAACACAATTTTGGTTATTTTTTGCTTGTATATATCACATTTGGCATGTGTTTTCCTAAACTTAACTCTTTTATTTTATTTTAAAGAAAGCTTTCATATATAAGAAATTATATTTTCAAAAAATTGCAAAAAAGAAATTTTATACTATTTTAGTAGTGGCTATATGTTTGCTTTTATGAAAGCTAAGCAGCTGCCAACTCCCCACGATTTTATTTTACCTGTATGGAAATATAAAAAGAGTTACAATTTTAGCAAATTTGACTATTTTGCAGTAAAAAAATATTTTACAGTAGAGTCTTGGAATCTTGAACTAATGTGGACTGAGAGGGTGTCGAGTTATTAAAATTTCAAGTTTTACGAATTAACTTGCATAAAATGCATGTTTACTATATCATGTTTACTAAACAAGGATCAATCACAGTACAGTATCAAATATTATAGGTACAGTTGTATTGTACTGTAGTATTGTATGGTACAGTAACAGTAATATATTTACAGTACAATATAGTATGTGTTAGTATAATGGTGTATATACATATGTGTAATACTGTAATGTACAGTACTGTTCATATAATATTGTATTGATTCGAATAACACGTTACTGAATTGGAAAACTAACAAATGCAGCACTTGTAAAAACACCACAGCACGACTACAAACAAACCGAGAGGTTATACAGTTGAATGACCCTGGATTGTGATGACTGGCGCCAACAACTGTGTGCATGTGTGTGTGTCGAGTTACACAAACAAACCGAGAGGTTATACAGTTGAATGACCCTGGATTGTGATGACTGGCGCCAACAACTGTGTGCATGTGTGTGTGTCGAGTTACACAAACAAACCGAGAGGTTATACAGTTGAATGACCCTGGATTGTGATGACTGGTGCCAACAACTGTGTGCATGTGTGTGTGTGTCGAGTTACACAAACAAACCGAGAGGTTATACAGTTGAATGACCCTGGATTGTGATGACTGGCGCCAACAACTGTGTGCAAGTGTGTGTGTCGAGAGACTACTGTTTTATATTCTGTTCAGGTTATACGTAGGCCTACTAATAATTACACTAATAGGTTAGGGATTAGGAAGGTTGAGTTTAGAGGAAAACCACCCTCAGTACATTTGACAAGGATTCAAACCCTGATCTCCCTGTCATCGGGCTACCTAAGCAGGTGTATATTTACATTCAATTTGATTAAGTCTGATATTTTTATTTACATCTCAAACCATCCAAATGAATTAAAATGTTAACAGCTTCAAGTAATAAGCTGATTAGCCCCTCTTAAATACCAATGTACAGGTACAAAATTAACTGGCTATTTTGGTGTTTTAAGATGAAGCTTCTTTTGGTGTGACAAATTTGGAGAAAGTGACTATTTGTAGACTTAAAAAAAATTGGAATAGGTTTTAAAAAACTCCACAAATCAGATAATAGCACTTTGTATGTACCTTTAAACAAAAACTTTAATTTGGTTACTCAAAAAAGTTGAAGAGCTGAGAATATGATAAAAACTGCATTAGAATAAAATTGTAATTCCATTCACTGATAAATACTAAGACTGGGCTGATGCCAATTGATGTCCAATCATCTGTTAAGCCAATTTGCACTTTGTGTGCAGTTATTTCCCCCGATCTTTTGAATTGTGTAGCTGAAAAGTCAGGGTTAAGCTGGTTAGCAGACAACATGGTCCTTGTTGGCAGGAAAAAATATATGGCAATTGCATACCATGATGCACAGTTGTTTATTTTTCTCCAAGTGTAAAAGTTATATGACATCACAAATAGGACCTAGAATAGCTAAACTTATTGTTTAAAATAATAACAATTGGTCACTCATACTTTGCTGCTTGCAAGTGAGAGATATTGCTAAAGGTTGATTTCAAGGTCAACACTTTGTGAACCTCAGATTAGAGCAATATGTATCTTTTGAAACCTGAAATTAATTTTTATCATGTAAAATAAACCTTAGATGGCAATTTTGAACAATTTTTTTTTATTAAAAAAAAATTAAAATAAGCAAAAACCTATAAAATGATTTTTTTAAGAAAATAGAATATAATTATGTGTATTAGAAAAAACCTACCAGATGCCCATTTTGAACCAAATTATTGTTAGTGGTATTTTAAAACTATTTAAAACTAAAAAAAACCCCAATAAACTAACCTTAAACAATTTTTTAGCTGAAAAACAAGAATAAAGTATTATTTGTCATGTCAAACACTCCCTAGATACACATTCTAAAGAAAATGATTAGAACCAATTTTAAAATAATTGGAATTTTCAAAAATCACCCTTCAGGAAACTACTCTTAAATAATTTTTACCCGAAAACTAAGTACCCATACAGAATTTGGGAGGTCCAACACTCCCTAGATATCCATTTTAATCAAAATCGTTAAAGCCATTTTTGAAAAATTTAGAATTTAAAAAAAAGATTGCTCATCAGTAAATCATCTTAAATTAAGGGCTAGGGTCTAAATTAAAAATAAAACTTTAGGTGTAGCCCTATAATATCCAAATATAAAGTCTGAACCAAATCCATCAATCTGTTTAAAAGATCTGTAGCCAGGCAGAATTGTAAAAGCCACATTTTTTGGTTATAGGGGCAAATATGTAAATATCTATCTTAATCTTGAGGTAAAAAATGTTCACTATTACAAATACTTTCTCTTGTAAAAATCAATATGGTCAGTATCTTAAGTAAAGAACTCCAGTTTAGTAGTTAACACCATATTTTTTACCAGTAATTGGGAACCTCTTATTTGCAACACAGGTGTGAATATCATGCCTACAGGCTGCAGAAATAGTCCTGTGAGCATTGCAAATTTAAGCTCATCATTTTAAAACTGAACTGAAGTAATTTCAAACATTTTAAATACACCAGATTAACAATTTTAGACTACCATTCTAAAAGCCAATTTTGTTAAAAAAAAAAATCAATTTTCAAATTCTCCCATTCCCCGCCCCCCATTGAAAATTTATATTTAATTCATAAATATATTGTAATATCAACCATAAGTGCCGTACCAAGATAAATTTTGTGTTTTTAATTTCATAAACATCTTGTAGTTTCACATTTAAGAACAAAACAGTTTAGTTTCTCAAATCAAAGTAACCTTTCAAACCAATGCATATCTGTGTAGTATGGCAAATCTTTAAGATCACAAATTAAATTGGTTATTTCTACAACTTGTTTTAAAACATAATTATTTTTCAATACTTCACAACTTAGCACATTCTGGTGGATACTGTATAGAAATGACGACTCGTCAGACCAACTATGGCACTTAGTTTTCCTTCAACACCAAAGTTTATTCAGTGGAAGTTATTATTTTCTAAACATTCTACTTCACATAAAAAGTCTTTGCCACTAGTGGCTTTGTGCAGGGTAATTAATTCTAAAACCATGACTTTGACCAAAAGTTTGGCATCCTTGATTTAGGCCTTGCCAAAGTCTATGTTATATTTTATAATTTCATATCCCAAAACTGAAGTGTCCTGTCTGTTTGAAACTGAGAACTTCCATTATCTCTAATTTTTCTGAAAAACCCTTGATTTCATCTGAGAACCCATCCTTATTCTTGCCGTGATTCATTTCAAGCATCTTTGATAACCAGAGCTTGTACTAGCCTGATGGACGCACTCATTACCTTAACACCCAAAACATCAATGCTAGATTCAAAATTAAGTTTAATTTTCCTCTCAACATAAATAAACACATTGCTGGGAAACCAAACAAATCAATATAAAGTACTGTCTTAACAAAACACCACTAACTTCTCAAAGTATGTAGATCAGCTATGAAACCTTTTATAGGCATTATGTGGCAAGAATATCTGATATTCTTTAAATTGAAAAAAATGACAACTGAACACTGGAACTTTGGCCTAGTACGCCAACGCTCTAACCACTGAGCGGATTAGTCCCATGCCCAAGGACATTCTTCACTCATATTTTAAGGGAGAGTCTGTGATGGACGTGCGGAAATTGTCGGCTCTCTATATATTACTAAATTTAGCTCACTACTTAAAAATAATCACAACTAACTTTACCTTCATTTACATAGCTGACAATTTCCACACGTCCATCACATACCCTGCCTTAAAATATGAGTGAAGCTAGGCCATTTCCTGGATAGCTCAGAGGTAAGAGCATTGAAATATGAGTGAAGCTAGGCCATTCCTGGATAGCTCAGAGGTAAGAGCATTGGTGTACTAAGCCAAAAGTCCCAGGTTTGATTTCCATGTCCATGTGTCATTTTTCAATTTAAAGAATAAGATACTGAGATGCGGCTAAAAGCGTAACTAATAAATATAATAGCTTAGCTATTCAATTAATTAAGAACATTCGAGCTTACACTTTTTTTTAGATAAAGCCCAATTTATCAACTTACTAATATTAAAATCAAATTAAATGTTTAATTTACAACTTTACCTTTGCTACACCAGATTTTTGCTGTTTGTTGTTTAATTATTTTCTTTTTTTCAATTTTAACCAATCTACCAAATTATTATCACTATTATCACATGATTACTCTTTTTAATATAAATATTTTGTTTCAAACTCTTGATTAACTTTCATTCAAATCTTACGAGGAAAAAACACACATATATAAATGTAATAGCAGACAAACTCTTCATCTTATTAATATAGATATGTGTATACACACACACACACACACC
>CABFWB010007053.1:0-17114 GCA_902151455.1 Timema bartmani | reverse complement strand
CACACACACACACACACACACACACACACAGAGTTAGAAGCACTGCTGCATCGAGTGGCTACATCATTCATTCATTGATAGTCCTAGAAGGTAGTAGGTATAGAAACAAAATTGATTATTTCCATGACAGTTTCAAACTCAGACTAAATCCTTTCAAGTTCTTTTCAATAATTTCACTATCAGTTATATTTTCTAGCTGTTTCCAACCATACATGATATAATTATATATTGACCTATTAGAACTACATTTTAACATGCACTTCATATTTTGTACTTAGGGTTGAAACAAAAATACACACAGAGTAACGGTAGACGACCCTTTGGCATCTCGTGTCTCTTGGCCGGCTTTGATTATGATGGAGTTCCTCATCTTTATCAGACTGAACCATCTGGCATCTACTACGAGTGGAAGGTGAGTATCGCACTTTACAATCAAATTGTTATATTTAATAATTGAATGTTTTGAGGCTCTAGGTATACTAAACATACTACTTTTTGTAAAAGTCTAAGTTGAAGCTATGCTGCAAGTTAAGTAGAACAAAAATGGTAAACTATCATGATGGTAAAAAAAAACGGGTAGACATAAAACTAGAAGTAATAGTCTACATATTTAGTAAAATGGAAAATAACATAATAGACCAAAACTTTTTTAAATATTGGTTGGCCAATCTAGATAAACAAAATATTAATGAACAATATCGACAACTTTTGTTTAGTTAAGACTTCACAACCCCTTTAGAACCATCTTCCAATAAGACAATACAAAATAGGTCTAGACACTATAAAAATATGAAGATAAATCTAATTGGAAATTAATTAAAAGGCAACAAACTGGATTATATAAAATTAATGAACCATTAAGAATAGTTTAAATTGATAGCTCACAAGTTTCTTTATGACTCAAATTGTTAAACCGTTGACAGGCCTGATGAAAGGACAGAGATTAGTACACATACAAACATAAAACTATATTAGTAATTAAAAGTACATTAGAATGATGGACCACTACATTAAATGAAAACCAATCCTTTAGACCAAAGGTGGCCAAACATTTGATCACAATCTTCTGGTCGACCGCTGCCACTAGTTTGGTCAATTAATTAAAAAAGATCGAGAGAAAGAAAATGAAAGCGATTATTGGCAGATTTTTTCACATCAACATTAGAAAATCAAAATATTTGATGTCTGACTGATGATCGGTTACAATCATACCTTTGTTTATGACAGAGTAGTTATGAACTCTCATTCAACAAACTATCATAAGATTATGCGGTGTCATGCATCAACTTTAAAGTCAAGTGTTCAATGAGAAAAAAATATTTTTAGGAAAATTATATATATTAAATGGTTTGGGAAAAACTCAGTTTCAATGTATGAAAGGACTTATATTATTATTATTATTATTATTATTATTATTATTATTATTATTAGCACCGCGTCTTACTACCCATTCGGGTTATACGCAGTTACGCTAATGTGAAATGGTAGGGTGATTGTGAGATGAAATGGAGGACCTACAGTTTAACGTGGAATCCGAACCTCGGTGGAGGCCTGAAAGGACTATAAATTCTTATATACAATATCGTTTTACTATTAAAAAACAAAATGAGTTATTAATTTTTTACCAATGAAACAAATAGTATAACTCTACGGTGCTGTAGTAGATCATAAAGGATTTTCTTTCTCTGGATTAGATCCCTAAAACAAACAGTCTGGCCACTCCTATTTTAGGCCAATCTGAGATTAAATCACTTATAACAAAACATAAACATAAACATAAACATGAACATAGTTTACACATTTAAAAAAGGATGCCAAGCTCTACACGCAAAGAATAACTGGTGCATTAGTCTGCCAAAGCATACTTTTGGGTTCATATTTCTAAAGCCTGCAAAGAGATATAAAGGAAATTGGGGGAAAAAAAACTATGCAAGAGCTAGAAAAATGAGATAATTAGGGAAAAATTAAATAAACATCATTCCAACAAAGTGGATTTAAAATTATTGTGATGACACTTAGCCTTATGTTCCACATTGAGAATTTTACTATAGTTTTTCTATCCCCGTTAACTTAATGCTGGATAATTTTGTCTTAACTGCTGGTTATCTCGTCAATAATTAAAATGTATCTATTAGACAACATCTAAGTGTCCAAGCTTAGTTTTTAAGTTGATATGCAATGTGTATAGTATGTGCTCTAATCTCAAATCAAATAGCTACATGGTATTTCTGTTGACACTCATTAGGATTGTAAGTTTCCACTCTTTATAAGTAAATAACTCTGTAACTTTCCAGCAATAATGTATACTTTTTGTGGTAATAGGCTAACGCAACTGGCCGCAGTGCCAAGACAGTACGTGAATTCTTGGAAAAGTATTACTCATCAGAGACAGTGAGCACAGAGAAGGGAACTGTGAAGCTTGCCATTAGAGCCCTATTGGAAGTGGTGCAATCTGGCAGGAAAAACCTTGAGATTGCTGTTATGCGTCGAGGTGAACCCATGCAGGTACATATTTACACACACAGGCTAGGAGCATACTGACTAAACTATTTAAGAAAATCGGACCATTAAAGTGAAAACTATTGTATCTAATATAAAATGTTTGTTATGAAATGTATTTATTAAAACTAATTAATAAACAAAAGATCTTTGAAAACCAAAAGTACTAAATTTTGATTCTCAACCACTCATTATGTCAATACTATTGATCGTATGGATTTATGTGGTTAAAGATTATATAAACAAGTGTATATCTGTCGCTAAGATATAAATGTTACTACACTAAATTAAAATAGATATAAAGTAATAAATTAAGCTTAGCTCAAACCAAAGTGAATATCAAGGCTTGTCTTGAATTCTCCCAAAAGCACCATACAAATTGGTAGACAAAAACTGGCCGACATACCATAAAAATATTTGAAGGGCTGGGTGGGTGACTTGGAACAACTGCTAGGCAAACATTGAGATGAATCCAGCTAAGCGTGGCTCAAGTGACAGAAGTTTATGTCCCAGGATTTTTCAGGAAAAATATAAAAAAAGTTACAAATTAAGGACCATCTTTCATTCTCACATTTGTATTTAATTTGCATTAAAAATATAATTAATTTATTAAATTTAAATTAACACCATATTAAGTAGATGGATCTCTGAAACTTCAGTCACTTTCATTTTATAACTACCTTACAACATAACAGCGCCATTAAATAATATAACCACACTACATATAACTAAGGGATATATTTATTCCTGAATGGATTTGAGGCAGGAAAATATATTTTAGTCCAAAATAATGATAAAAGTAGTGGCTTTTAAATATCAAATTATGCACGAAATACACCTTCACTACACTTATTTGAATAAAGACACGTCTATTACGTTAATCTTATTATTTGGAGATTGGCATCCATTTCCTTTTGTACCAACAATATTAAAATAATCATTGAATAAACTAATATTTTTGAAGTCCAACAGCGCTTTTTGTGAGTGCTTTAATAACTAAAATGTACCACCGAGGACGGGGAGATCGAGGTTCGAATCTCGGTCGGGTGAACTGAAGGTGGTTTTTCCTAAATGGTTTTCCACTCTCCCTCCACGCAAATGCGGGTTCACTTCCTCTAAATTCAACCTTCCCAATTCCTAATCCATTAGTGTAATTAGTACTTAAGCGTATAACCCGAACGGGTAGTAAGACGCGGTGCTAAAATTAAATTAAAAAAACTAAAATGTAAAAGGTAACAGTAACAGGCTTATTTGAGAATTTTTATTTTATTTTTATGGACAAGATTGTGGTTCACTTTGATTTATTCATACTTGATTTATTCATACTACAGTAGCTCCATGGCTTCTTTGGTGGAGACTGACAGCTCACAGCTGACAGCTTTGAAAAGTTACCAGATCAAATTTTGTATTCCTACACCGAACCATATGATCTGCAAAAACATGTGTTTAGCAGCTGTCACTTCTGACAGTCAAAATTTAGGTATATACAAGAAATAAATATGACTGTTTTTTTTTATTATTATTGTTGACCTTGATATGTTGATGTTAGGCCTAGTATTGATTATTAATTTTTTCTACAATATTAAACATTTTAAAAATTTTAGCATTTAATCCCATATTAGTTTTTATTATTAATAAATAACGTTTAATAATAAAAAAAATATTTTATAAATAATTACTTATTAATAGTATTATTAATAACATTATAAATGTGAAAAATCTGAATGTGTAGTATTACACAGAGAAAAATACCTTTTTAACACTATTACAACAAATACAGTGGCGTAAGCACTTCTTTGGTTTTACATGACAGCTAGTAGAAGCTATCAGTAATGCCACCATTGCCTAAAAGTAACCTTTGTCAACATATTTGGAAATAATTATTATTTGCTTAGTATTACTATTATTATCACTAAAAATACTCTTAGCAATACTTCCCCAAGGATTACAGTATAATTTTATTTTCCATAAACAAATTTAAGAAAAAAAAGTCTAGTAAATTCATTTTAGTTTTTCTTTTAACACTTGTGGCAACTACAGGTTAAATAGAGTGTGAAATTTTACATTTAATGGTATTATATTCAAATATTAATATTTTGATAACTGGCCTCACATATCTTTAACATAAATAAATGGTTTGTGATAATAAAGAGGAAAAAAGATACAAAATGTTTGTGAAGTAATATAAAGTTTAAATTTTGTAAACACTGAAAGATAATTGTTATGTGACAGTTGGTCACTGTGACCTAGACAAGAGGCATTCTGTCAAGTCGTTTCATACTGTACATTACATTTTATTGATACTGAACTGTGTTGTTTTTTATTTATTTAATAAACCATATAACATGGTGTCAGAAGTTAAGAAGTCAAGAATGGAAGAGAATTAATCATTTGTCTGTTATTACATAAATAGTGAGTTCGCGTTCGTTGTTGAATAATTTAAAACTATAAAATGGCCGACGCCACAAGGTCACCCAAGTTAGCAGCTATGTTAGCGATTCAGTCTATTGACTTAAAAAGTCCGAATTTGTCTTATGTGTGGAAAAAGTGGTCAACACAGTTCACCATATTCTTACGAGCCACAAGTCTGGAAAAAGAAAATGACTCGCACAAAGTCACTTTACTTTTGCATCACCTAGGCCCAGATGCTCACGAAGTGTTTAATTCTTTTGACCTAGACATTGACCAAGTGAAATATAATGAACTAGTCCAAAGGTTTAATGAATATTTCACACCAAAGGCCAATATTTCATTCTTCACTTGTCATCAGCAAGAAGACTTTGTCACAGCTTTAACAAATCTCAGTCTTTCGTGTGAATTTGGTGATTTACGAGAAAGTTAAGTGAAATATATTTTCACTTGTGGTCTCATCTACTCTTACAATTACATAAAACAACGCCTAATTGAAGAGGGTCAAATTACTTGAGATAAAGCAATCCAGCTTGCCAAAACAATGGAAATGTCCAAACTTCAGACGTCACAGCTTACTTCAAGTAGCTCATCAAATCAAGGTTTTGTGGAACACTTGAAAAAGTTCAACTGAAAAGGTCACCACGTCACTTTCAAGGTAGAAGTCCAAGCCTTCGAGGAAATTCTTCAAGACAGGAGTCGTCAAGTCCAAGATGATCTAAATGCACTCAATGTGGTCAGGAACACCGCTACAAATGTCCAGCAGCAAGGGTAAAGTGTCATTTTTGTAATAAAATGGGTCACTATGCAAAGTTATGCTCTAAAAATAAGTCTTCAGTTAAAAGCTTATCGCTTCAGTCCAATGACCTATTTCTAGGTTCATTATATATTCGGGAAAATATTACAAATGTAAATTCACTAACATGGGACATAACTATTATAATAGAGAGAAGAGATCTTTGTTGTATTCTGGACATAGGAGCTCAGACTAATGTAATGGGTTTAAACACTTACAGAAGTTTAAATTTATCAGAAAATAAAATAAACTCTACGTTGACTCGTGTCCTGACATTTAGTAAAGAATTACTTCATGTAAAAGGTGAAGTTGATTTAAATTGTCAAATCAAAGACAAGGAAATTATTATAAAATTCCATATTATTGAGATGGATTGTAATACAATTCTAGTTCTTAAACCTTGTGTGGAACTAAAGTTAGTTAAGAGAATTAATAATGTTACTTTTGCAAATATATCTGAAAGACAAACACAGCCTAATTAGTAATTACCAAATAATATTAATCTAGGCGCAAAGTCCCAGGTATTTGTAAATAAATTTAAAGATATTTTTGAGGGTCTTGGAAATATAAACAGGTATTGCCATTTATCTATAAACAAATCAATAAGTCCAGTTTTAGATTCTGTCAGAAGGATTCCATTTAAATTATTTACTGAACTAGAGTGTGAACTCAAACGCATGGAACAGTTGGCTGTTATATCCAAAGTGAGTGAACCAACACAATGGGTGAATAGTATTGTTCTGACTAGAAAACTGAATGGTAGCCTTTGGATTTGTTTAGATCCATGCAACTTGAATAAAGCTATTCTTAGCTCACATTATCCTTTTCCTACACTTCATACTGTCAAAGCCCAATTAAAGGATGCTACATTTTTCTCAACATTAGATGCCAATTCTGGTATTTTGGACCATCCCTCTTGATGAGGAATCCTCAAAATTGTGTACATTTATCACACCATTTGGTCGCTATAGGTTTTTACGTTTACCATTTGGAATAAGCTCAGCACCAGAGATTTTTCACTTAACTATGATTGAGCTTTTTAAAGGAATTCCTAATTTAATAATTTATTTTGATGATTTGTTAATTTATGCTTCTAGCCAAGAACAACACTATTCTATCTTAAAGCAGGTTGGTGAAAGAGCTAGATATGTAAATTTGAAGTTTAATTTAAGCAAATCACAAATTTGTCAAGAAAAGGTCACTTATTCACTGGTAAAGGAATGCTACCGGATCCAGCCAAAGTAGTCGCTATTGTTAATATGCCTAGACCCAACAATACTCAAGACTTAAGATGATATTTAGGTATGCTTACATACTTGTCTCCTTATATTAAATATTTTTCTGAGGAAACTAAGCATTTGAGAACACTTTTAGAAAAAATATAGTTTGGCATTGGGATCATTGTCATGATGAAGAATTAAATAAACTCAAAACAGTAATGACAAATGCACCTGTTTTGACTTATTTTGATCCGTCCAAAAAACTAATTTTGTCCTGTGATTCATCACATAGTGCAGTAGGAGCTGTCAATCTTCACAGTAATAATCCAATTGCATATGCTTCCACTACACTTAGAGAAAGTCAAAGCAACTATTCACAAATTGAACGGGAGCTCCTTGCTATTGTTTTTGGATGTGTCAAATTCTGCCAGTATATTTATGGTCATAAAGTAGTTGTACACACTGACCATACACCGTTAGTTCCTCTTTTCACTAAATCTCTCTATAAAGTCCCCCCACGACTTCAAAGACTTATGTTGAGAATACAACCTTATGACCAACCAGGAAAGTGAATGTTTATTATCTCGAGCTCCACTAGTGGAAACAGTTCCTGGGTTGGATGAGAATGTTAGTGTACATGTCATTGTCTCCTGAAAGACTGGAAACCTTTAGAGATGAATCAAGTAAATACCGTCTTAAAAATGTTATCTAATTTTTGTCAGATAGGATGTCCTATTGAGGTGTGACCCTATCAAAAAAATTTTGATGAAATCTATGAAACAGATGGAATAATTTTTAAAGGGGAATGTATTATTGTTCCACAGTCAATGCGAAAAGAAATGTTAAAGATTATTCATGAGGGTCATTTTGGGATAGCTAGAAGTGTACAGTTTGCAAAAAGATCCTTATTTTGGCCAAATATTGTTAATGATATTAAAAATATTGTCTGATACTATCTGCTAGCTGATCTTCTTTTAGTCAAATATTAATCTAATTTAAGTACTTCAAATACCTCACTCAACACTTGTAAGACCAAATGCTATTTAGTTTTTTTCATAAACCTAAAACTAAAAAATAAATTAATATATAAAATTTTTAAGTGGACTTCCCCCCACCCCCCCACCCCCCACCCCCACCTCCCAGGTTTATTGTTCAGACCTATAACTGCAACTGAATCAGAGTGTTGGTCCCTTTACCTGACCCTATTCAAAAATATTTTTGACATCTACCTCTTTATTTAACTTATTGAAATTTAAAAAATGGATCCCTTTCTGATCAAATTGCCATAAGCTTATAAAAAGGGTTTATCATCAAATTATTATTTTTTATGTGAATTAATTAGAAGGCTTAGTTTAGACTAAAATAATAAATCTAAATTTCCTGAAGTCAAAATGTAATTCCTGCACAGGCCTAGTAAACACTTGAATAAGCTATAGTGTTTTTTTAATTTTAATACATACCTACATGTTGCCCTCTTCAAAACGAATATAACACAACTTTATCATTTCAAAAAAATTAGTTTTAGTACATACAATACATTATAGTATCTAAGAACAAAGGACACTTGTATGAATTATATGAGTTATCAGATATTAGGAAAAGAGATAAACATTTAGTTATAAATTGTAAAATTGCACTAAATACATGGGCTAAATAATTTGGTGAAATGGAATGAACCGATATATGTTTTTAGGTAATTGAAAATGCGCAAATAATTTCATAATTTAATATTCACAGTTTGAATATGGATAATTTAGAAATTTGTATTCAAAGATATTAGAATTTTTGAATATTCACACACCCCTACTTCATACTCATTGGCCCTATCTTCTTGCTACAACAGTGTGGAACTAATCAAAGATAAACAGAGGGTACTTAGGTGTATAAAAATAAAATAAATATTAACTAGGGGTCTGTGAGCTTGGGCTTTTTTCATCCGAGTCAAACTCAAGTCTAGTATTTCTAAAAGCCCCCCGAGTTCGAATATATTCATCATTTTAAAATGTTATTAGTAAATATTTGTTTATTTCAAATGTAAATAGGTCACTTATCACATCTTTAAAAATTCAGATTTAAAAATGTTCTAAAACACACGTTCTTAAAATATAAATGACACTCATTTTTATAAATAGTAAATACTTTTGAAAAAAAAAAAGTTGAATAATGAAAATATCGGGGTTTAAATTAGAAATAATACTTATAAAACATAATTCAAAAATAAGAACACCACTCAAATAAAAATCTAATAAAATAATAATTAAAATGGTTTCATACTCATGTCTTTAAGGACAATAAAATTACACTAACAATTATTAAAAATAAAAATAGTAAAATGAATACTTGCACGATGGCTTGGAAATGTACAATAATATAGTGTAGAAACACTGTACAATAATGTAAGGTAAGTGATAGTGAAGGAAGTCAACCTTAAATGATAGGTTAGGTTAGGCCTAACCTTTAAGGTTGGCTTCCTTCACTATCACTATACATTAGTGTAGTGTTTCTTCACTGTCTTAATCAAAAGTTAGTACAATTGACATTTTAATAAGCTAATATTTCCCCAAAATATGCTTTAGTAACTTAATTTATCCTATAAGAAAACGTAGGAATCATAAACAGTTAGAAATTGGAAGTGTTTCGTATTTCGTTTACTATTCCTTAGTGTAATCATGCATGATCATGTCTTCTGTTCCATTTCCATTCCTCTATGCACAGTTGCACAGGCTTGTTGTACGGACTCTTGTTAGACATTATTTTATTGAGAAATTTACTTCATTTCCATTTTTAATGCTTATAAAAGTTGATGCTCGTACTTTAAAACTAAAAATAATATGACTAAAATAATATTTCTAGCAAACAATATCAAATAGTAAATACTTTTTTTAATATAAATGTGGAAAGTTTGGTCAAATATGTATTGCAATAAATAAGATCAACATTGATTTTAGACAGGTTAACAAACATAATTATATAACTAAATAGTAACTAAACTAGTGCTAGTTTTGTAGCTAAATTTATTAATTAATACGAGTTTCAAATATCTTAAGTTTGAAAACATTTAATATAATAATATATTCTTAATACTACATTTTTAATTCAGTAAAAGTTATTATTTTAGAAAGGGACCAGGTAGAACCAGTTAAAGTAATCATTCAATTATGTAGTAATCTACTTAGATATTTTTATTTTCATTGCTTTGTCATGGCAAAACAAGTAAACAAATTCAATTGACGACAATATTGAATAAATTTACTAGTCGAAAGTGGTAATAAAGCTTTATTACGTTATTAATGTGAAAACTGATATTAATTTTTAACAATTTGTTAAGTAACCGAATGATTTATAAGTGGAAATGCCGATATCATCTCAATTAATTAACCTATTCTTACTATTATGTTTTAAAAATTGATTATTAAGTACATCAAGTGAAAGCTCAAAAATGACGAGCCTACAAAACTTTTAATTTCGATTTCTATCTCGAGCTTAAAGGTGGAGCTCGACTCGAAGCTCGAAATCCGAGTAATCGCAGAACCCTACACATTGCCCATGATAGTTAAAGAGTTTAATCCACTTATTTCAATCATGGCAGGCAGCTAAGTGAGTAGTTATGTTATTCATAATTTCTCAGTCTTTATTCAGACAAATACACAAGGAGTTAAATTAAATTTCATCTTTTCAGTGTGTTAAATAATTCAAGAGGCTAGAAGTCAATACTGCTATTATTGTTTATATTAGTGTTGATAAAGCTCACATGCTATTGTTCCAGCAGCCAACTATTAGCGTCTTTTCATCGGGCAGAACAATGCATGATGACAGTGCCATGCTTGACAAGGTCACGCTGCGAACCTGCCTCCTCTCCGCAAGTGAGTACATCTTAAGCAGTGAGTCCTGGCCAACAGACACCACAAACTGGCCGCTTCCTGAGAGTGCTGTGGCACACACACTCTCTTTGTGTGACTGAAACAAGGCTACTGTCATCAGAGTTTCAGTCCTGTGCCAAACAAGGTGCCCTGTCAGGCTCTGCACACACTCTTGAACATCCCTAAAGTCATCTAAAACAATCAAAAACATGGGATGAGTTAATATTCATTCAAACCTAGGAGCTTAGAAGTAAGTCAGGGGCAGAGTGTTTCTCAGCTTGACTAGCTTTCTGGATATAGGTTGTCGAAGGAAGTTACTGCACAAATTACTTGAAATCCGAGTGTAAGTTGTCAAGTTGTGAAAGCTGTATGTCAATGTCCTTTTCCTGTGTTTGTCCTTTAACTTTTAAGTTATTCATTCCTTTTACATGTTACCATCCAAGTATCTTATCCCTTTTTTACTGATTTCCTCTTTTTGGTAGCTGTGCTGTGTGTTTCACAATCCTCCTAATGGGTTCCGATAGAATTAAACTTAGGTCATGGGAGCAAGCAGAGCAATCAATGTTCTTAAAGATGCAGCCATTACCTCTTTGTCCAGTGGCAGCAATGTAAAGTATGAAATGTGTTGTTCTTTTCATTATAAAAGCCATATTGTGTTTGTTCCTTTTTGTGTTTCTATCCCTCATTCGTGTACCTTCTTCCATATATAACGAAACATTCCTCAAAATTAGAGTTGGATCGAATAACTATTTTATAAATCCGAATCTTGAATATTAATCTTCATTTAACTTTCAAATACTAAATATCAAATTCGAATATGAATTTTGGAAAAAATTATGAACCTCCGAGAAATTGAATGAAATAATAAAAAATAGAAATAGTAACTGAATGTTAAAATAAAACCTTATCCATTCATTATAACATTCCTACATTCAGCTAAGTGTTAAATTAATGATCGGGGGTCTGGCTGTTTGAGTTTGTTCTATTTATGATGGTTCTGAACTACCAATTAGAGGTTTAAAACAAATCTCAATTGAAAAATGAAGGATTTTTTTTTATGGATTTGAGTCTTGAATTTAATATTTTCTTGTATCTTGGACTCTCAAATATCCTGAAGGATTCGAAGGTCCCATCGCTACTCAAGATGTTTTCCTTAAGGCTGTTGATACCCCTTAATTAATAGTATATCTCCATCCATAAGGAAAACCTCTTTTCACTTTATGAGGTAACTGTATTATATTTGAAAGAATGTACAGAAACATATAAAAGGGACAAACAAAATATGGCTGTTGCAATTAAAGAAAGAACACAGTTCACACTTTATATTGCTGCGACTAGTCAAAAGATATAATGGTTGCCTCTTGAATAAAATCTATCGTTACCAGCCAATCATCCGACCTAGGTTTCATTTTATTGGAACTCATCAGGGAGGAGTGTGAAACGCGCAAAGCAACTTCCTAAAAGAGGAAACCAAAAAACACAAAAGGGAGAAAATGGAAAATTTTAAAGAATAATAGGACACATTGATAGGAAAATGTAAAAGGAATAACAAAAAGGACAAACACAGGAAAAGGACAATGGGTATGAATATATAATGTTTTATATATATATATGAGATGGGCCACTCGAATCTTCGAATCCAACGAATCCTGACCAGTATTCGAGATTCGAGGATTTGGTATTTTACTGGATTCGATGGTCGAATCTTTCACCTCATAGACAAAGCAAAATATTTTGAATTAAAAAATTACTTGGTTAGGCCTACTTGAAAAGCACAACTTAATCCGTAATCTTTATTTTGTCGGACATGAATGATTTATAAGTGTAAATGCTGATATTATCTCACTTAAATAGACTATGCTTACTATTGTGTTTTAAAAATTGACTATAAAAATTGACTATTAAGTACATCAAGTGGATGCTCGAAAATGACGAGCCTACAAAAAATCTTATCTCGATCTCAAGCAACGAGCTCTGCTCGAAGCTCAGAACATGAGTACTCGCAGAGCCCTAGTGTTGATTGAGTTGAATGGTGAGAGTAGAGAATATCTAATAAGACGAGGACAGCAGGGGAGTTGTTCTACACGGTCGTAAGAAAGTGCTGTATGCGTTGTATTCATTGTTACACATGTAGCAGAAACATGGACATTGGATGTTTGAGGCCATGGGGACTGAAGTTTTCCGGATAGTAGAGGAAGCAAGGGTGGTAATAAGGATAGAAAAGAAAATGATACAAGATTAAGTATGTAGGATAAAGACCACAAAGGAGAACAAGAAAGTTATGGAACTGTTAACCGCGAGTGTGCTTCATAGGAGGAAAATAGAAGCAAATAAAGGAAGGAAAGAGGAAGATGGTGGCATTTATTCGACTAACCAGGCCATGGGTGGGCTGGAAACATGATGATGATGGTGATTATGTGATTCTCAAATTGATTTTATGTCATGGTTTTTTTCCCCCCAGACAATTTGCCATAAGCCTAATTTTTTCTCCCTTACTATCAAAAGCGATAATAGTGAATATTTTAAAATATTCTCCTTAAATGCTTGAAACTAAGATTATAATGTAACAATAAAAAAATTAGCAAAACGCTGTATATGATTGGATTCATTATTTGTTTCATAAAGACTTGAAAGGGTCCAGGTAAAATTGCAATAACAAATATTTTGCTCTATAGTACTTGTTGGAGTTCAATTATTACTGTCAAAACTTTCATGTTTGTTTACATTTCTAGTTCACTATAACACTGACAGATGTCTTATGAATTTAGTCTAAAAGCTTTTTCAAATAATAAACTGGTAGTCATGTTCCAGCCAAACACTGTACCGGTCGTGCTATAAATTGTGTTAGCAATAGTTTATACATGTTGTGTATTTCGTTCACTACTCTGCCCAACAGGCTATGGGCCCAGATTACGCGAGTTACGTGTTCGGAAATGAAACAATACATTGATTAAATGAAAATTTATCAATCAAAAAGATGCAGAAGTCGATCGTTAGCCTAACAAAATGGCGTACACGCCACATTTAACACGACTTGAGATGTTGTCACGCGACAACTAAGATACTTGGAAAATACAAGCCGAAGCCTTACTAGTAACAGGGTGTCCAGCGACCTGGAAAACCTGGAAAACAGGGAAAAGTCAGGGAATTTGCTTGGTCAGGGAAAAGTCATGGGAAAGTCAGGGAATTTAATTAAATTTCTGGAATTTTCACATAATCACTAAAAAAAATACTAACATTTTATTTACAGTAGTCAAAATTACATTTTTCTACGATTTAATACACACCACAATATCTTTTAACACAGTTGAACATACTAATTTTAATTTTCAAAGTCAACATGGGATTTTTGTGTGTCATCCATCTTTCCATCCTTCTACTTCGCATCTTTATTTTTTAAATTGTATTTGTGCAAAACACTATTTTAATGTTTCACTGAATTCTAACTCAGATCGCTCTACCCAAGAGCCCATCACTTTAGGCTGTAACCCTTCATAGAGTGTCACAACTTCAGAGTGTGGATGTGTTTAAAAATATTATTGCATCAAGTTGCAATCTTAAAAAATAGTGTTTGTAATTTAGGGACTGGAAATTGGTTCTGGAAAACCTGGAAAAGTTAGGGAATTTTAAAATATGGTTTGGCTGGACACCCTGAGTAAAAGATTATAGATGGGGATATGTGTGGGAGAAATACCACAACCCGAAGGGGTTGGCGAAAACGCGGTGCTTGTTGCCGCACAAGCCTCACACAAAGCTTGGCTAGCGGCCAATCGGAAGGCAAAAGCTGATTTGATCCTGTCCATCAATCCATCTAAATTAAAACAGATTCGGGGATGCGCTTCTTCACGCGATGTATGGGTCAGACTAGAATTAATCTACGCATCAAAGGGGCCTGCTCGCAAGAAAACATTGCTAAAATGTCTCACACAACATAAGATGCAAGGTGGCGTCGCTGTGACTGAACATCTCGCTGGATTTTTTGACACTGTGGATAAGTTGCAAGCAATGGAAGTGGACATAAGAGGTGGTTGACGATCATGCTGCTATATAGTCTCCCCAGCAGTTACGACGACTTTCGATGTGCAATCGAATCTCGTAAAAATTTACTGGACGCTGAAACATTGAAAGTGAAAGTCTTCAAAGAACATAACGCGTGTGCTCAGGAAAACTGAAGTGCCGCCATGTTTGTCAAGTCAGGAAAACAGTTCGTAAACTGACCGAAAGATGGTATGAGCAGTAGTGCTGGATCAGAACAGAAACGTAAACAAAAACCACAAAAACTACAAATGCGGCTTTTGCAAAAAGAAAGGACACAGGGAGGCCTATTGTTTCTTCAAAAAGAGGTTGAGCGAACAAACGGCAAATAAAGCTGACGAGGCTCATTGTTATTTTTTCACAGACAAAAAAATTACAAAATCAAGCAACATAAACAACCTTTGGTGCATTGATAGTGGTTGCACACATCTCACTTATGCACCAATGAACATGCATTCACAAATACGAAGAAAATGCATGTGAATCTTAAACTTGACGATGACAGTGGCACGCAAGTAAAAGCTAAAGATGACATGCAAATCACCACCGCGAACAGTGTGACAGACTATCACATTGAAGGACACCTTATACATACCTGACCTAAGGAACCTCATCTCTGTGGCAAAAATTATTGATAACAACAAGGTAACATTCGAGAAATATTGCGCGACCATAAAATACATAAACTGTGACATTAAAATGGTTGCGAATAGAATTGGTGACTTATTCTACTTATGTGAAAGTGATCAGCAAGCATGCATGGTCACAGGATCAAAAGTTCCAAAATATAAATTAGAAGTTTGGCACGCTCGACTTGGTCATTTGAATTCAAGGGACATGGTCAAAATGCTCAAGAACCAATGTGTGATCGGTTTGAAATTCAATTACTCAACAGACTTAAAAATCTGTCACACCTGTCTAGAAGGAAAAATAACATCATCTCCCTTCACCAAACGAGAGGTTACTTCAAAATAGCTTTTGGAGTTAATCCATTCCGAGGTCTGCGGGCCGATAAGGGAAGCATCTCAAGGTGGCGCACGTTATTTTGTAACCAACAATAAAAACAAACGTGCAGGCATCCAGCAATGTCTAACAACTCTGCACACCCCACAACAGTACAGTTTTGCCGAAAGGAAGAACCACACTCTGGTTCAGGCTGCTCGGTGCATGCTACTCGAGTCCGGAATGCCACAGTCTTTTTGGGCCGAAGCCATAGCGACAGCCTTTCACGTCCGAAATCGATGCACAACAAAAGGGTTGTCTGAAGGAACTCCATACCAAAGATGGTCGGGAAGGCGGCCGAATATCTCGCATCTTCGGGGAGAAAACCATCATCCTTGAAAAGTCTCCCATTAAAGGAAAGTTCGAGCCCAAAGGCAAGAAAGGGGTCTTCGCCGGTTACTCTGACTGTTCCAAGGCCTACCAGGTATGGCTACCAAGTGAAAGAAAGATCTCTGTCTCCAGGCACGTAAGATTCTGTGCCCAGCCTCTGCCCGGACACACATCTGCAGACTTTCTTCAAGAAGAAGAAACATCCTGTCACCATGAAGGAGGAGGGTTCAATGAAGAAGAGTCCTCGCACAAAGACGTCAAGATCACTCTGAACACTCTGGAAGACGATGAACCATTTCTTGGATTCGAGGTGAATGATGACCCCATGCTCGATATTGGAGAGCGACAAGCTCATCAAGTTGCCGCAAGCACCAAATCCGACATGCTGGTGGAGCGAGGACCCGGCAGACCCAAAGTTAATTCGTAGCGGAAGAAGGGGTCACCCCACTAAAATATACCAGCCTACGGCCAACTGGGCCGATCAGAACCTTTCTCTCAACAATGATCTGCCATATGGTAAAAATATTGGGCATTCAAACACCACATCATTTCAACAAACTATGGAGCACATAAATGTTCAAAGTAACAGGGAAGATGGATCGTTTCATAATGCCCCAGTTGCATTGAATGCCTCATAGATTCACATCGAAGGTGCCAGATCGTGAAGAATGGCTCGATGCAATCTATTCAGAATTCAGATGCTTGCTCGCCAACGACACTTGGGAAATTGTTGATAGACTGACCAACGATAGAGTGATCGATTGTAGAGCGGTTCTCCGAAACAAGTACAGTCCTGATGGAACGTTACTTCGAAGGAAGAAGGTCGCAAGAGGCTTCGCCCAAAGACCAGGAATCGACTTTGTGGACACTTTTGCTCTGGTTACCAGGATTGCATCATTTTGATTGCTCATGGCATTGTCAGCTAAACTCAACTTACAAGTCTCACATGTCGACATTACAACA
>CABFWB010007052.1:0-20885 GCA_902151455.1 Timema bartmani | reverse complement strand
CCCCCCCCACACCCACACACACACAAAATAAGCAAAAAGTTTATTCTATAATTTTAGTAAAGAAACAAGAATGACAAATGTTTAACTAAAAGTCTGTCGCCTTTTCAAGGACCAGTTCTTACTTCTTTCAATAGTTGGAAGGCTGTGCTACATATAATTTCGAGATTTGAAATGATTCATTGTTCCGTTTATATTCACCACTTGAGGCTTATAGTTAGAATTTAAGAAAAAATAGGTTTTTACATGTTGTTAAATTAAAAACTGGGACAAAAGGCCATTTTCCAAAAAAAAATTTTTTTTTAAATCAGGCCGAATTTCTGTGTCCCCAAAACGAGTATGGTCACCCTATACAGAAATAACCCTTGCTCTCTAGAACTTTGAGATTGATTTGACATTAATGTATCAATTCAGTTCAATAGAATAGGTAGGTTAAAAACATTATTTAAAGAAAATAACTACTAAAATTTTATATTGTTCTTAATTATGAAGATATAAAAGTTGTATTTTGTCACTATATAAGCAATATTATACAATTGTAACTTTTTAACAGTATTATTGTGTAACTGACCGATTCCCCCTGGATGCAGGAGGAATAGAACAAAGTAGTCCAATGTGTCTTATTTATTTTTCTTGTCGTTTTAATAATAAAAATTATATTGTATCCACATACAAAGGTAACAAATAGATTGCAATGTAATAAAATGTTAACAAAATCTTTTGAATTTTTTATACAAAAAATAATAAAAATTTCAAACTAAAAACAATCCCATTCTTACCCACTCTCTCCCACAGGTCACAGTAGCCTACATAATTTTAAAATGTCATAAGTTATACTATTCATCTATTTTAAAAATATGTTGTGGACACAAGAGGCCTGTGTGTCAAACTACTGTAACTTATTTACTCTACAGCATTAGGAATTTGAAAGTTCATAGCCACACTTACAAAAGTACGCCACCTAGGCTACTGTGTTCCAATCTCGAGCTAGTTCTATCCAGTCCACCTCATTACATCATATATCTTTCAGGTCCATTCTAATGTTATCCTCCCATAAGCATCAAGGTCTTACCACTGGTCTCTCCCCATTGGGTTTAGCCAGTCAATATCTCGAACCCGGTACTAGTTTCTTCCATACCCACCATGTTATGCCTACCATAGCCTGTGAGATTTGATTACCCCGGCACACTTAGAGGCTCACACCATAGAGTATGACTCGGTGTATGTATGTTGAAGCTAAGGAAGTATGCAAGGATAGGGAAGTGGGAAGAAAGTTAGTGAGGAGGGATTAAGTTCAGAGTTGTTGTTTTTTGAGCTATTTGTGCAGTTTCTTGCCTACCTCGTAAGGGATCAATGTGATTATGAATGTATATAGGTAAACATTTAAGAAGTATTCAAATAATTAAGCCCCTAACCTTAATTTTGGCATACCTGTGTTCCTGTTGTGTCCATTATGAGTTAAAAGCATTTTAGTATTGTTATATAACAAATAAAACATGTTTCTGACATTCACACATTTCATTTAAACAGCGATGACAGTACCTGGATCAGTCTGCTGCTCTCTCCTCTTCCCTGATGACAGCTTGCCCTTTGACGTGCTCCTGGACTTTTTACCAAGGGCCGTGCTAGGTTCAAAGTCATCGTCAACCAAATGAGCACTAGACCTATTCTTTCCAGAGTTTACACCCCTTTTCTTTGGAGATTCAGGCTCAAAATCACTATCATCTTCTGTAATGCTAGTCCCTTCAAAATACTTGCTAGAGGTCTGACCTCTGGTTGAGATACCATTAACTTTGGCACTACTGGTATGTGCGCGAGTAGGAGACAAAATGTCCGAGTTAACACCCAATTGTTTCCTAGTCTCTTTAATACATTTATTTGTTTCAACTTTACTTGTTTTTGAAACCATATTTTTTCGTACACTTTCATCTATCTTAGAACTAACTGTAGTTTTTGTAATAAGGTTATAAGTTTTTTTAGGTATTATATCTTTACTTGAATCGTTGACAGAGGTGTCTTTAGACTTTGTGTCAATTTGTTTTCTTTCTCGTAGTCTTCTCGGTGAATGACCTTGGACCTGTTTGTACAAAAGTCTCGGTCAATTTGGTTTTATTTTTGTCCAATGAATCTAGGCGTACACTGATTTGGGATTCTTGATTTATAGGCATGTTTGTATTCTTAGCGAGTTTAGTCTCATCACTAGACCTAGGCCTACTTGTTAATTTCTCGTTCTTTCCAACAGTTTTATTTTTGTTTTTAATTTTTGAAGAGACTTTTTCAGTTTCACTTGATTCCTTTGATACCGGTAGACTACCTGATGATTTGCTGCTAGCTAGCCTGGGTCTCCTTTTGTTTGAAGTTACATCTTTCTTAGGGCTTTCTGGTTTAATCTCTTTAGGTAAATCAACCGTTTTCAGTTCCTTAGGGTCAAAATTAACATCTTTGGTGTATTCCAATTTCAAATCTGTGTTTATTGGCTTGTTAATATTTTGTTTACAATCAACTTCCTTTTTAAGTGACTTTGACATGAGTTTACATTTCTCTTGTTTTAGAGTTTTAGAAGCTGTTTTAGCTTTTACCTTTCTATCTTCTTGTTTTACAGCTTTTTCTTTAACTTTTCCAACTTCTTGTTTTACATATTTATCTTCAATTTTTCCATCTTCTTGTTTTATATCTTTATCTTTTCCATCTTCCTGTTTGATAGCTTTGTCTTTAATATTTCCATTTTTTTTCTTAGTGTTAACGGAACACAGTTCATCCCCATGGGGCTTTAACGGCAGTGGCTGAAAAGACATTACCAAACGAACCTTCAATCCCAATGTTCTTAAAATGCAAACAAACATAAGCACACCCTCAAATATAGAATTGGCTGCTTTCTTTTCAAACTGCTCTTCTAATAATTTTATCAATGGGCTATTGTTTGTTGATACAACTGGTTTCTTGTTGATAGAGATTGTTTTAGTGAACCATGATACAAACTTTTCTAAATAAGAAATATCTGCATGTTTTGGAGGGTAGCAATCATCCGATGGAAGAAGAGACAGTGACAAGCCCATCAGAGTATTAGAATTCAATATTGAATTGATGTATAGACCACGCGCAAGCAAACATAGCAAATGAACCTTGTGAATCAACACTTGGATGTCTCGTTTAACTCTGTTGATTCGTCGCTTCACATGTGCTTCCCAATCAAATCCCCTTTTCTTACGGTTTTGAAACATGTTGGGTAGTTTGAGCGTTACTTGGACACCTTCTTTGGGAATTGTTGGATTTAAGGGCTTAGACTGAGATGTTTCTACATCTTCCCAATCAGATACTTCATCATCAGAGCTATGTGGCGAGTTCTTGATGCCATTCACTAATGGTTCCTCGTAATTAGGAACATTCATGTTACTCGGTCCTTCTCCTAGAGCTAATAGCTGTGAAACATCCATACTTTCTGAGTTAGTTTTGTTCAGACTTCGTGAATGTTTCTTTAAACTGGGCCTAGCCCTTTTATTCAGCCTTGGCTTTGAAGTTTTTGATTTTGAAACTGGTTTTGTTTTTGACACAGATTCATGTTGCTTTGAGTTAGCAATATCACTTTGCGCGAACCATAGATCGGGAAGCAATGGCGCGTCTAAACCGAGACCTGCGCCTTTTTCCTGCTCAGACTCCTCTGAATCACTCAAATGTGACACACCAGAAAGTATTTTACTTTCAATGGCAGAAAAATCTGTTTCTAATTTTTTTATCTTAAAGAAATCAGAGTCCAGATCAATCTGACCTACCCTGACAAATTCATCAGAACTGCTGTCTGAAGATAATTCAATTTTATTAGAGTCCAAATTAGGCCTAGTATTAGGCTTGTTAAACACTTCGACATTTTCTTTGAGTTTTGATTTCTTTTTTCTAGAAGCAGTGCAGTTAGAAGAATTCGCTTCATCCTCAATGTCTCTTTTGGCTCCTCGCCTGGTTTTCATTATGGTCTCAGTAAATGTTGTCTAAAATTATGTTTACAAAAGAGGGACATTAGCCTAACTTAGCTTTACTTAAAATTGTTTCACTTTATGACAAGTTTTACATTTAAAATAGGGAACATTAAAAAACTTCAGCAATCCAAAGTAAAAAAAATGCTTAATAACAGTAACATTAATTAATAGACCACATTTTGATTTTCGTTTAAATCCCAGATTACATAATTTGGCGGCAATAAACATGGATCAAATAACAAGAAATTTGTATGTATTTAACATTCCATAGATAAATAATAATACTATAGGTTAATATCTTCCGTTTAACGCGTTTCAACGCCGTTACTAACGTTTATCGTGGTAATGATAGGCACTAAATATAGTGACCGCATGGCGTATCCATTCCAATTTAAATGTATTGCAAAAACTACTTTAAAGTTAGAGTTTTAATTTCAAAGTGTTTTTATCGTACTTAAAAATAGCAAATTAAAGCTCTGTGCCTGCACAAAATTAAAAGAGAACTAAGAATTTTATTAATTAATGGGATTTTATAAGTACCTATGTATTGATGCAAAAGGCTGGAAATTTTAGGATTCATACTTTTAAATTAATAGCTATGGGAATTATAATGGAATAGTCAGTCACAAAGTAATTAAGTTGAATATATTATAAGATACAAAACTCAATATAAACTAGTATAAATGAATTTTCAAATGTAAAGATATAACAAAAATTTTAATTCAATCATTTGGTCCTCAGAGTGAAACAGCTTAGTTTTAAATTCGTATAATTAACAGTGAAATTAGCAAGAATAATCGCACTAACTACTTCTTTAAACTTGGGAATCTTGTGGTAATCTTGTATGTGTCTCACAATTGTTAAATATTTGCAGCCCAGTACACAACAAATACTACGGTTATACACTAATACAAGTTTAGAATTTACAGTTTGATTCAAACATAAGTTACTGAGACGTTTAAGAAACAGTTAAAACTAATACATGATAACGGTAAAAATCATATTTAAAAGATAAAACACAACATTATTAATATTAGTCAATAACCCTGGTGTCTAAAAATGGGTGTTCATTACTAAAACGGGGGAGGAGGGCTCACTATTTTTTTGTGTTCCTTAAAGTGTATCAAGGTAAAAATGTGTGATAAACTTGCATAACTCTCGGCCATGTGTGCAATAGACGCCATTTTACAAAATGGCGCCTGACAGACGTAGTGTTTCATTTGAAAGAGACGGAGACGTTAGTAATTAAGATACAGTGTTTTTTTTAAGCTAATAACATTGGTTGTAAGAATGTATTAACAAAGTTTCGATAAGTTAAATAGATTGGAAAATATATTCATTCAAAGTCAAAAGTTAAGAAAGGCTGTACATATTTTATATGTTTAACACACTATAGCATGAATACGAATTACATTTTCTAGAATGAATATATTCAAAAGTATAGATAATATATTTATATTTAAAATGATATCAACTTTGCTTACTTTTACGCCATAAATAACGTCACAAGGAAGATTTAACGTAAGTCACAAATTCTAAGCACCGCACAGTCTTGTATTACATCAAACAACTATTCATTTGAATAATTATTCTTCACACATAGTTTTCTTTACACATAAATAGGTGATGTATTTAACTTATTTTTTCTGATATGATGTAAAAAAGTTTAATTCCTTTTTCTTTAAAATAAAAAAACTTTTGTTTCCAGAAAATATATATTTTCTAAAATATACATATTTAATTTATACCGTAAGTCTTTTTTTATCACTCATCACTATGATAATTTTCTCCGTCGTCATTATCATCATCACCATCGGAAATTTCAAATGAATCATCACGTTCATAACAGGACAATTGATTGTCACAATCAAGAAGTCTACATATATCTGTGCACTTGAGGCCAACCTTCAAACACTGGCAGGATGGTAGCCTGCAATTGATCAAGCAGTTACAGGCGAGTAGATCTAGTATTACTTCAGGTGCAGGTTTCCCTTCCATCCAGTCCACAACTAGGTGTTGTTCTCCATTCCGATTTTCCCATTTCCATCGTTTTACTATAGGATTAGGGATTTGAGGTTTTTTTTCTCAAGGCATCTTCGCCATATTGCTGCCTGGTAGTTAGCCCTCTGTATGTGTTTCCGCAAGCAATCTTGACAAGGAGGGAATTGGTGGCTCTCTATTTGCCTTTTCTTTGTGCAAAATAAGATATGCCCAGGCGGGTAATATGAATAAAGCTCTTACTCAAAGTTTATACTCACAAGTATCGGTAAGAGTATATTCTCAGAACAACCAGTACAAGCTCATTCTGGTAAGGATAAAAAGAGTCTACATCAATATAGTAGATACTCAGTTGCACTGCCTTTTTGATCATTTGAAACTGAGTAGATATTCATTTTTGTGCATGCCTGTTAACTGTTTATATGTCAACATAACCTCAACTGCTGTATTCTGGTCTGTCTGGTAGTATAGGTTTTATTTTACATTTTGTAGTAATGAAAAATATTCCTTCGGTAACTTTTGCAAATAATTTAAGGGAACATCCTATTCTATAAAATAAATTGCAATTGCCGACAATAAGAAAGGGAAAATATGCAGTTTGCTTAAAATTCAGATCAAACTACAAGACATGTGTGGGAATGCACTGACAGTATCACAACCAGTGAAAGCATGTATTCCTAGAATAGCCTGGCATATATTTTCACCTATGGATGCAGCTATTTTTCTAATTTCTAACACCCTCATGTGGAATTAAGAACCACATTTTTGAAATAAGGAAGCACTAAAAACACTTTGAAAGGCTAAACACATAAGAAACACATCTGTGTCTTCTGAGCTAATAATAACCCCTTGATAGCCTTCTTCAGCAGCAGGCGACCGTCAGATTCTTCATGACTACTGTTAAGATCTAAAAAGAGTTGAGAGTTCCGAGATGAAATCCTGTAACATTTTTCTTTAGAAGTTACATAAAATACTTTATATGAGGTGGCCATTTCCAAAAGGTCTCTTGTCCAAAATTTTAAAAATTGAGTTATTGGTTCTACCGTATTCAGTATAGGCTTTTCTATGAGGGAAACCATTCATCTTGTTCCAAAACACACTCTAAGCCCTCTAAAAACGTATTTAAAAGTAGTGCTTATTTCCAAAGTGTCTCTTGTCCGAGCTATTAAAAGCTAAGATGGCGGTCAACTGACATACAAGACTTAAGAAACAGAATGTCTTTAGTCCAACATCATTCCACTATGAAATCCATAGTATTTTTTTTCAAAACCGTCTCTTGTCCTTAGACTCTAATAATGTAACCATGGATAAAATAGAGAAAAATTATCAAATAAGCTTTATTTTACGCCTTTACGTTTTAAAATTAATATAGTGGCAGCCCTGACGAACAGCTGGAAATAAAAATATATGTGTTTTGACGGTAGGTTATGTTGATTAGTTTACTGTAAAGTGTGCAGTTTTTCAAGCTATTTTTCTGTGTTTGAGTGGTTTATATTGATTAATAATAATTAATAATGGAAGAAAATCTAATTCAAAGGACTGTTGTTCCATGTTCTAAAGGTAGAGGTAGAAAACAGGCAAGAAATGTAGAAATGTGGGCAAAAACATTAAAAACGAGAAAACTCTATTCATCTAAAGCTTTACCACGACTTCCTAAATGTCAGCATAATGGTGGTGCACTAGAATGTAAAAATCTTTCTTTACAAGATATTCGTAAATATCATCAATCATTTTATTCTGAGAAAAAGAAAGATGTTCAGGATAATTTTATTCTCAAATATACTATTAGTGAAACTCCTAAAAGAAAGAGAGCAAGAAATGAGCGGAAACAAACTACATTAATGTGGACTCGCTATTTCATTCCAAAATCTAAGGATGGGCAGACAACTCAAATTCAGGTTTGTAAGAAAGCATTTTGTAGTATATTGGGTATTGGTGAAAAACGGGTACAACGAGTTTGCAGACGACATTTTTCCAGTGGAAAACTAGAAACTGAAAATAGAGGGGGAGACCACAAATCCCACCTATTTGTAGATAAAAGGGGGGCTGTTAAGTCTTTCATAGAGAATCTTGTTCCTTTAGAGAAACATTACTGCAGGGCTGCAAATGCTATGAGACAGTATTTACCTAGCTATCTATCAATAGCAAAGCTTCATCGAATGTACAATAATAATGCAGAAAAAGATCTTAAAGTGCCCTATTCTTACTTCTTCCACATTTTTACCATAGAGTATAACCTAAGCTTTGGGTCCCCAGCTGTTGATAAGTGTTCCAAGTGTATACAATTTGAGTTAAAATTGAAAGCAGGTGACAAGACTTGTGAAACAGATTTCATATTGCACAAGAAGAGAAGTGAGGCATACTTTTCCTTATTAAGACAGAAGAATGAGGGGGAGATTACGCTTACGTTTGATTGTCAGAAGAACCAAGTTTTGCCACGAATTCCAGATCAAGCTGCCTACTATTGCAGACAATTTAATATTTACAACTTCACCATCTGTGAAGGGACCTCCACAGATAAACAACCCAAGGAGAAAGTTTTCATCTACACCTGGACAGAAGGCGATGCTGCAAAAGGCTCTGCACAAATTGCATCAGCGGTATTTCATCGCTTGCAGAACACAACCTATACAGGTATTTCTACTGTTAGGCTCTTTGCCGATGGGTGCGGAGGGCAGAACAAGAATTCAACAATGATTTGCATGCTGATTTATTGGCTGGCCAAGTTGGCACCGTCTCATGTAAAGGAAATTCACCTTTTTTTCCCAGTACCGGGTCACTCTTACATTCCTCCCGACCGTGTTTTTGGGAGGATTGAACTAGACCTTAAAGGCCACGACACAATAGTGAAACCAGAAGAGTACTTGGAAGTTTTTGAAAAACATGGAACAGTTCTGAAATTGGGTCAAGACTGTCCCATCTATGATTGGAAGAAAGTGTCTCAAGAGAATTTGAAAAAGCCACAGCAGTGGCACTTTAAGTTTTCTTCTACCAAAAGATTTTTAATCTCCAGAGGACAGACTCCAACGGCTTCAATTCTAGTTCAGGGTGAACCATTTTATTATACTAACTCTGGTGTACCAAGGAAGGTTTTGAAACCTAAATTGCAAGAAACAGACTTCAATTTACCACTTATTGAGCCTGGTGTCCCGATAAAACCCCAAAAGATTGCGGATGTAAAGAAACTGTTAACATTGCATTTCGGTGAAGAATGGGAGATGATGGCAGATCTCAAGTTCTATCGTGAAATTATTCAGCGGAGAGAAACAACAGAAGACCAATCGGAAGATGAACTTGAAGGGGGCATTATGGAAGATATAGAAGACTTTTAGGATTAAAGGTGCTTTAATAATGAGTTTCTATTATATTTTTAAATTTGTCATTTTAAGATTGTAAAATTAATTAAAACTCAAAAACTTTTTCTATAATTTTTAATTGTTTTTTATGCTATATTTATTAACTTTGGACATAAACATTTCTGATCTGAGTTATGTGGTAATTTAATTTAAAATTTTGTTTTTATTTTGATGTAATTTAAATCAAAATGTTTGTTTAATAATGTTTCTGTCAATATTTTTATGCAATTAAACAAACTATATCCTTCACCTTGTAACCAAACTGTCTCTCGTCCAATGTTATTTTTTCCAAAACGACTCTTGTCCTCTCTTTTTATTCCAAAACGACTCTTGTCCAAACTTATATAATTAATAATTAAAAAACGGTAAGTAATAGAGAGAAAATAACCGATTCTAAGACTCTTGGTAACATTATGAATAGATAAAAAAAAATCTTTACAAGAGATCGACAATATTAATGTATTTAAAGGTTTTTCGTGATTTGCCGAAAAACATGAAAAGTGGACAAGAGACCTTTTGGAAATAGGCACCTCATATTTAAGTTGGCTATTGTACTCAGGTTTCTGCCATTTGTAAGCTAAAAAGTAAAATAGGTTTTCTTTATTTTTTTAGTTTGCTCAGAAATAGCCTCCATTGGTGGCATATTTGAGAAGCAGTGATATTTTGTGAATTATGTCCAGTAGTTTATTCCCTAAGTGTCCTTATATGTGTCGAATACTACGTCGATTCTGTTACTTAAACCTCCTTCTCTTAGAACCATGGTAAAAAGACACATTGACACTTCACCAAAATTATTTTGATCGCCTTTCACACGCTGAACAAGATTCATACCATCTATCATGGTGGCAACATTGTGACGTATTTCTTCAATAAAAGATACATTACTTTGTAAATATTTTGCCAAAATGGCTTTGTTTGTTTTACGAAGAAGTCCTTCTGGAGATGCTAGGGCCCATGGTAAAGGCCCTAGTGTGTACGAAAGTACATCTCTCATGTGAAGATCATGACTTTGTGCCATGATAATAATTCTACCAAAAAGAGCTCTGTCTGCTTTCAAAACGATAGATCCCCCATCGGATTTAACTACTTCCTTCTTGCACATGCTTCCGAAAGTTTTTGACTTATTCTTTTTTATGGGCTCGTGAAATTTATTGATCGGTAGATCACTGTTAAACCTTTCAGCTTTGAATTCAGTATACAGTTTTTGTCCTAATTCAAAAGCTCCAGAAAAGGGATTCACCAAAATCTGAAGAAGATCCACCAAAGCCAACACTGCATTTTAGTCCTTTTCAACTCTTGTTTTATGAAGTTCAGAGTGAAAATGGTAGGAATTGTTACTCTGCACCATTTCTCTCATTGAAGTCAAGAATGAACTTCTATGTTACACTGTGATGTAATATCTTGTGACAGCTGTTGCTTTTAAGCTAAATTTTGCTGTACCACCTTGTGTTTGGGTATCTTTGTTCACAGTTACTTCGATGGTTTGATATAATGGAATGCGGCCAATGGATTGTCACTTGATGTGTGAACTGAAAAATATCCATTGATAAAATGATGAAACACTTCTGGATGGTCTTCTGGGACCGCTATCATTTGAGAATAATATACAGTTAGATACCAGCTATAATTCACTTTATCGTAAGCAAAACACCAAGGAATCATTGGGGATATGGCTGAGAGATGTAAATGCCAGTCTCCTTCTCTAGTAGCTCGCAGAAAAGCTAGTAATATATGTTTTAACATATCCACATAAGACATCCAGAATGATAATAAAGCACAATTTTTGTGCCTTAGGTTCTCCAAAAAGTAACACCAAAGCTTATGAACTTCATCAAAATCTTGGCCTTCTAAAATTGTTTCCATTTTTTCTTGACCTAGATTATCAGATAAAGTCTTTACATTATCAATAAATGAATTAAGCACGCATTCTCTTTTCATTTCTTTCAACTTAAACCCATGGAACAAATTCCATCCAAATAAGCCTCATCATAGCTTCATAAATATATTTATGAATTCTTGCAGTCCGATTATACAGTTTACCTTCAAACACACCCTTGGTAGAACCTTCTGCTAGTGCGCTGCTCTTGTTATATCGGGTCTAACTTGCTCACCAGCGATATACAACGGAAGTTCTTCATTGTCTTTTGAAACAGTTCTTTGCTTTAATTTTTCAATCTTAAGAAGTAGTTGCTTCTGTTGATGAGGGCCATATACATTAGGCTGAATGATAATACAATTTACTCTGCGGCTAGTACCTTTTCCAGTCAGAGTTTCTTCTATTCTGTCTATATTATCCCATGCTATAGTTGTAAATACACGAGGCTGTATGTTGGTAGGAAGAATTGTTGGCTGATATACATTAGCAGCATGTTTCTGGAGGCATAAGGCTGTATCATTTTCTTCTAGCTGTGTGTATGAAATTCCGTGTCCCAGACTATTCAATATTCGGATTATTTCAACATTCCCAATGAGTGTCTTTATGGTATAAGGTAGCAAGCAGTACGTACTTGGGTGGTTCCTGCTGACCACGAGAAACTGCATATACGATGTCGTGGCTGAAGGATTCAACCAATAACGTTATCCTGTCAGATGGTTTACTTTGTTCTGGATCATCATCCAGTAAACCTAGTAGAAAACGTTGAAGATATTCAGGTATTGTAAATGATTACACATCAGAAGGGTGGTTTGGCCATGAAGAGATTTTCTTTTCTTTTTTAATCATCGCTCTTAAGTAGGACGATGTCTGATGCAAAATGTTGTTAATGTTGTCAGATTTTGTCTTCCACAATTATTACAAGATCACGCTTCAAATTTCCATTTGGTATAACGACTTATTGCAAAATAAGACTGTCAGGAGCAACCAACAATTTTCCTCTACTGTCTGAAAATATGTGTGGACTATCTCTGAACTCAAACTCAATATTCCTCCAAAAGTGGGCTTTTGTTGATTGTTTAATATTAAAAGTTCCCTTTTCCTTCATATAGCTAGTCAGCTTTTCAAAAAGAGTAACGAGCTGTACCACCTTCTTATTGTAAATCTCTTCCGTTCTGATGTAATGAAATAACTCTTCAAATGCCGATTTTTCTGTATCTTTGTAATAGTCATCGGCGTCGTTCGATGTATCTTAAGTGCTTTTGGATTTAACCCTTGTATAATCTCTATATCATGACGAATGGTAATATGCTTCTGCAGCCACTATATCCCTACTTGTTGCTGCTAAGATTTTCGTATCACCTCTAAGTGTTACAAATTCAAGAAGTTTCTTGTCAACTCTAAGCTCTGTCGCTACTATAAGTTTTTCCCGGGTTGATGTTTCTTTATGACGTTTGACTTTCTCACAAAATATACACACCTGGTCATACACAGTAGAATGGACTTATGTTTGCCTGTTCAATCTTTTATTTAGATTCCTGCTACTAATTCCAATTAAATCAATTTCATTTTATTCTGATTTTCTTTTTAGTGACTCCAAATTCTTTTTCATCATAAATCTGCTCCTGCACTGTCTATGATAAAATATAGATGGAACGTCATTATTTTCCAAATTTTTAGCAGAATTTAACAATGGAACATGATTTCTAATTTTAGCAGCGTTTAACAATGTCAGCCAAGATTAATAGTTTTAAGGGATACCTAGTTAAATTTTCTGGGTGACTAGTATATGAAAACTCATGTATAATACACTGTTTTAGTACAGAGGCATTTTTCTTTTAGTATCCATTTATCTGCTTTTTATTTAATTATCCTATTTTAGGTGCATCCTCTGTCTTGAGTGTTTTACCTGAAACAGCAGAGTTTGTATTAAATTTGTAGCTGCCAAAACCATTTACTGTGAAAAGATATTTACAATGAAAAACTGCTTGTATAAAGTTTTTATTTCATTATAGAATAGTTTAATCTGTAACATAATTAATTATAAAATAAAAATAGAAAGTGTATCTGAATGAAGTTAAAATTTAACAAATGTATAAATTAATAATTTAGATTGTTGCAATAAAATTTTAAGTCTTAAAAACTCTTACTTTCATCCTACTATTTCATAGGTCTCATAAAATGTAGTAAAAACCAATACAAAAAGGTTAAACAATAATTACTGAAACATTATCCGGACGAAATCAGAACAATGTGAAGTAATACAAATGTGTGCAGTGCTTAGAATATGTCACTCTCTTGCGTTAACTCTTCCTTATGACGTTATTTAGGATGTAAAAATAAGCAAAGTTGATATAATTTTAAAGATAAATATATTACCTATACTTTTAGAGTACATTCACTCTAAAAAAATATAATTCGTATTTATTCTATAGTGTGTTAAACATAAAAAATAAGTACAATATTGTTTAATTTTTGACTTTGAATGAATACATTTTTCAATCTATTTAACTTATTGAAAATTTGTTTATATATATTCTTATAGTTAATGTTATTATCTTCAAAATAAAAAAAATAAAAAATCGCTGTATCTTAATTACTAACGTCTCCAAGGGTTTTCAAATGAAACACTACGTGTGTCGAGTACCATTTTTAAAAATGTCGTCTATTGCACAGATGGCCGATAGTTATGCAAGGCTATCACACATTTTCCTTCTTAATACACTTCAAGGAACACAAAAAAACATAGTGAGTCCTCCTCCTTTTGGTAATGAAACCCCCCAGGCTCGTGGACTATATAAAGATTAAACCAATAAAATATCGATATACCATGTTAATGGTGATGATCGAGTCGTTAGAATATTGTAATAACTACTTAAACTCTCAGTGTGATTATTATTGTCGAAAGTGTTCTATCCTCCTAAAGATGCAACATTTATTGCTCCGGCTACCACCCATAAGCTTGGCCATTACTAATAACAAGTTTCCTCCTTTCTCTTCTCTCCCTCTTTCCAGTTGCGTCAAGCTGCCAGCCTCTGCCAGCCTCTGCCAGTTTACAGCAGGTTTCCTTTCCTTCTTCTTATTATTCTCAAATACCACACCTTTCCTCTTCAGGAGATTGACCTTGTCTCTACTTACAATTTATATCATTATTCACAGTGTCACTTAAACTACTTAATCTAATTTATATTCTCTTCCCAATCTCAGTCCTATGGAAGAGAGGAGGAATGATTAGATCATTACAGATCCAGTTTCCTCGGGGGATTCCATACCCGAGGAGTTCACCTCACAGCAAGAAGAGTGCATTACTGAGGCGATTACTAGGCACTGGAGAAACTGAGGGGTGGTTTCTCTGTTTGCCCAGGAGAAATTTCTTGTTGTGAATTAAATTCTACCAAAGGCAAAAGCACTCCTTCCACAGGTTCGTTGGCTCCTAGTTTTTGTCCCCACTGGGCTTCCGTCCCACTCTCTAACATTGAATTACGTAAGTTATCTGCATGCACAAACCTCACCTTAGTTCCCACCCTAGCCAGATAGGTAACAGTACTTATAATCCTTATTATTTTCCCTGGTATCCATGTTTCAGTTTCTCCCTGAACAGTTTCAACCAAAACTACTTGACCTTCTTCAAATGGACGAGGTAATCCCACCTATCTATTCCAATTTATTCCCACTTTCTCTTTCTTTTCCTCCTCCCTTGCTGCCAGATATGGTTTCAACATTGACAACCATGCTCTCGGTCTAAATCCAATCAATAACTCTACAAGGGTTTTACCCGTAACTGTGTGAGGGGTTCTTCTATAGGCAAAAAGAAAATTATCTACCCTATGCTGGAGAGTTCTTTCCTCCCTTTCTGATGATCCTGCTTCAAGGCTCGTAAGAGCGCCTTTTTTACTATCTTCACAGAGCTTTCTACCTGTCCATTAGATGCTGGATGATAAGGTGGTGATACTATGTGCACCACCCCATTTCCTCGCAGAAAATCTTCCATCTCTTTTGAAACCAACTGTGGACCTCCATCAGACACTAGCTTATCCGGCATACCATAGGCTGCAAAACATGTCCTTAATTTCGCTATTGTTTGCAATGTCGCTGTAGTAGACATGGGGAACACCTCTGTCCATTTCGAATGAGCGTCGACCAACACTAAGTATTCTGTTACCTCCAATTTTGTGAAATAAACATGAGCTCTCTGCCATCATCTTAGTGGCCAGCTTCACTGTTGCAAAGGTACTTTCTGAGAAGCATCTCGATTCTCCTGACAAATGGAACCTCTCTTGCACATTTCTTCAATCTGCGAGTCAATTCCTGGCCACCACACATACCCTCGGGATAACGCTTTCATCTTACACATTCCGGGATGTTATTCGTGTAACATTGACAAAATGATCTGATGGTACGCCTCTGATACCACTACTCGATTCCCCCATAGGAGACACCCGTCTGCAATGGAAATCTCGTGTCGCTTCGGGAAAAAAAGGCATCAATCCCGGTTCCATAGAGTTGTTTGGATATGTAGATTTTTCCTAGCCTCCAGCAGTTGGGGAGATAAGTTGCCATAAAAAACACTTCAGTTAGCTTCTAGAGGTATTTAATATCTATAACCTTTCCTAGCTTCCGTCAGTTATGGGGTTATGTTACCATAAAAACCACTTCAAATAACTTCTAGAATTGTTTACCATTTAGATTTTTTTTTCTAGCCTTTGGAAATTGGGGGATTTGCCCACTAAACACCCCTCCCCCCTCGAAATTATTGACTGGCTATGGTCTTAGCTTGGTCGATACAACTCGATACCAAGACGTAACCTATTAAACCCCAAAGTTCACCTAATATTGTAGGCTCTTAGAAATAAGTTGTACCACTAGGCTTCAATATATTTACTATTCAACCTCTTATAAAAACTCTTGGAATAACAATTTTGCTACTTCCCCGTTTTTTTACTCCTCCCTTACATAGTTAAAGTTCCACTACTACTATATAAAATACCAATGTTCTTATTTCTTAAGGATTAATAGTAAGTCTTAACAGCATTAACATAAACTTACGATTTTGTACCACCTCCCTAACCCCCAAAATTAAATTCTCTTTGCGTCCATGGTTGAGACTAGCATACATGGAACCATTAGATTTAATGGGGCGAAAGGACGCGAGTTTTCGTAGATATTCCAACTAGTTTGGTACCAACCTGGGTGGTGCGACCACCACCATATAACTAAATACATAGAACTTAACATAACGCAGTGATGGTGGTGTCAGAATTGATGGTATACTGGTTGTGTCAGGAGCGAGAATAATAATAAACAAATACAGTTTTGTTAAATCCTATACAGTATATAAAAAATGCCAGTCGAACAATGCACTAGAGCTGAGTCGCTTAATTTGTTTTATAAGCAAGCAAAATTACATGTTCACTATCTAATGGCCGGTCGAATCAACTCAATAAATAGAAGACAATTTGATATATATTTGGAAGCACACAGATGGTGGGTGATTCCTTTGGGGGTTAATTCCTAGACCAGGGTTGGCGAAACTTTTCCGACCAGTGTTCCACTCAGGAGAATTGCTTAATTTTGGACTAGTCTATGGTGCCACATATTATTTACGTTTTTTAATGAGTCTTTAAAACAAAAACTTTTTTTAATCGTGGGTCTTACATTGTTCAGGCTATACGTATATTTGATAATTGCTCTAATGTGGTAGGGATAAGAAAGGAAACATTTTAGAGATAATTTACCCCCATTTGCTTGGAAGGAGAGTGGGAAAGCCCTTAGGAAAAAACATTCTCAATAGAACAAACCGGGATTAAAACCCCAAGCTCCTCGTCATCAGCATGCCAGTCTAATATTAGTTTGGCATGTTGCATATATTATATGTTCGGTTCAAACCGCGTTGTCTTCAACAGCACAAAAAATGCACCTAAGTGCGAGCAGAGATTATTTCTAACCACTGATTTTAAAAAGTACTGTGTGCCATGACATGACTGCCGAAATTTTATTGGCTTCAAAAAATTATAACACGTTGGGAAAATTTCATACGATGTTTAATTACTTTCTCTCTATCTTACAGGTAGAGAAAGTATTGTGATCGTCAAAAAAATCGAGCTCGAGACTTTAATGAATCTCGACGTTTCATGACCCCCCCGAATTTGAAAAAGTGGTTTTTGAATTTCCGTGTGTCTGTCTATCTATACCTCCAACTAGAGCCTAAACTATTTTACCGATCGGGCTAAAACGTGATATCTAGGGTTTTCATAGGGTTGCCCCGAGGTATTTTTGGAATTGGATATTTAAACCTAAAATTAAGGGTAGTTTACTGAAGGACAAAAAGAGAAAAAGTCGATTTTCTCAAAATCGGCTCAAACTATTTTGATTAAATTTCATTTCAAAAAATTTATAAATATTCCAAATTAAATGGCTACTCTCAATATTTCGGCAAAATGAATTTAAGCGCTTTGGTCTGATGAGTAAATTGTAGTTTTTGATCATATCGCCGTAACTCTTTGAGATATGAAATTACTTATCATTACAAATATGTAGATCTATTTATAATACAATTATTTTATCCGAAGTATATTTTTATAAAACCAATAACTTTCAAGCTATACGCAAATATATATATATATATATTTCTTAATTTTTCGAAAACTAAAGATAAGTATTGCGACCGTGAAAAAATCTAACGTGAAATGTTGATGGATGTCGACGTCTTATGAACCCCCCGAACCCTAAAAAGTGGTCTTTGCAATCCCGCCTGTCTGTGTATCTGTTTAAAATTAAGAGTAGTTTAATAAAGGGCGAAAAGAGAAAAAAATCGGCTCTAACAATTTTGATTAAAATTCGTAACTAGGCGCTGATTAAGATTATAAATAAACTGGCTATTTTAATTTTCCCATAAAAATGACTTTTAGGGTACTTTACAGAAGCTGACATTTCCGTATCTCCGCAACTATTTGAGATACTAAATAATTTGCAAAAGTTGTAAAAGTTGCAAAATTGTATTACTATTAAAAATAAAAAACTTTTACATGAAATATATTTTTATAAAACCAACAGTTTCTGAGATATTGGCAAATATATTAATACAATTTTGTGAGCTTTAGTTGTAAAGATATACTACTTAAGTTTTAACACAATAATTCTCCAATGCCATAGATTAATTAAATATAAGTAAGTCTCTCAAAAAGTTGATGTTATTTTTCCTTAAACCTCTTAGGAGAAATGTTTGTACAACTATTATCTATCTCCATTTTAGACTCCATAGCCAATATTAACATTTTTTATTGGTCAAAATGATTATAAATGAGGAGTTTAATAGCAATGCGATGACCTGAAGATGTGCAACATCTAATAGAATGTCGAAAATTTTAACTGGAAGTTGAAATTTTAATACGAAGTGTTGGCCCTTGTGAACCCAATATTGATCTTTTTTATCGGTCCAAACATACAAATGAGGACATTAATTCTTTAAAAATAAAATGATACAATTTAAAACCGGGACTCAAAAAATGTTTTACACAAGTATAATGCAATTTATGCTTGGGTTTACTAGTGTATATTATTTCGTTTCACATATATTACGAGTTTTGAGTAAATATATCAATTTTTAAACAATAGAACGAGAAAGTCCGTGTGGAGTTTTGTGACATTTATTTTTTCCATGTTGGCGTACCATCCAAATTGTGTTCGCGTGCCACTGGATTGCACGCGTGCCATAGATTTGCCATCCCTGGTCTATACTGAAATCACGATTTACGAGCTCTCACAGGTAAAACTATCACATTCATACAACAATGGCCTAATTAGTACAAGTAAGAAAAACCGAACTGTTAGTGTAATTTGGGGGAGTAAAACTAATTTTTTTTAAATTTCACCTCTTTTGGTGCCTCTTCTGGTGGTTCTTTTATAAGCCAGGTGTCAAGCGTATATTTAGGTTTTTCAAGGCGTGACATATATTTATATAATTATTTAACTAACATTAATATTTATTACATTAGTAACAACCAACAAGTCACTAGTATTATAATACTGAATCCCTTCTCCAAAACCACATACCGACATAATACAACCTTTCAGTACGCTCGACACTGTACTAACCAATAATGTGGTGCTATTCAAATTTCGTAAATTGTTTCAAAGTGTTTATAGTTACAAAATAGTTATAGTTGGAAGTTTTACAAGTTGCATCTTGAAGGTGAATTAATTTTTTTTTAACTAGTATTAGGTTGAAGGCATTTACAATAAACTGTAGTAAAAGTAAAAAGCTATGTACCTTGTTAAATTTTTTTGGATGTATACGTGGAACCCCCACCCCCTTTTAGGGTGGTCCAACAAATTCCAGGGGGATCCGGACCCCCAGGACCCCCACTTTCTACGACCTTGAATAACATTAACATAAGTAACTCTCAAATTGTAAGACCGGCTATAAACTTAAATTTGTAGAATAGCTATAAATAAATAAATAAATCGACTGAAAATTGCCGAGAGATCAAAGCATCGATCGTGATCGACTAGTTTTCAATCCTTGGTCTAAAGAGTCACTTTTACAATAAACTGGACAGTTAATGAGAGAGATCAGAGTTCGAATCCCAGTTGTTTTCCTAAGTGGTTTTCCACGCTCTCTCCATAAAAATGCAGTTACGCTCCTTATAAATGCAATCTTCCTCACCCCGGAAAACATAATCGAAAATAGTACATAATATACTTAAAATCCAAACAGTTGGAAAAACGCCGAAAAAAAAAATAGCGCCACGTTTTACTACCCATTCGGGTTATACGCCTATGTAGGCCTACTATTTACACTAATGTATTAAGGATTAGAAAGGCTTAATTTAGAGGAAGTGCACCCACATCCACGTAGAGGGATGGTGGAAAACAATGATGGAAAAACCACTCTCAGTGCACCCGACCAGGATCGAACCCCGATCTCCTCGTCTTCACACACACACAAGAGTAGCGCGTTAGACCACAAGGCCACCGAAGTGGGTAAAAAATTGTTAAAAATAACTCAACAGACTAACCATCTATTTTATATAGAATGTTAGATTGAAGTTATATATTTACAGTTTTTTTAACATCTAGTAGTAGGGTCAGCCACAAAGGTATTGTTTGGGACTTGAATCTGGCAAAGCGGAACTTAATACTCCATTAGGTTTACTGATATTTAGATTTTCTATAATGTGGTTTGTGCTATTTCTTAAACTTACCAGGCGAATGTTGAGAAATATTGATCGGGCGTTTTGAGAATATTTATTGATACATTCCTTCACACAAATTAGTAATACACACACCCTCCTTGGTGGGGTAGTTAGCTAACGAGCTATCTTCGTGTTGAGGACGGGGAGATCGAGGTTCGAATCTCACTTGGGTGAACTGGGGGCGGTTTCCCCTAAATGGTTTTCCACTCTTCTTCCCCGCAGATGCGGGTTCACTTCTTCTATATTCAACCTTCCGAATTCCTTACCCATTAGTGTAATTAGTCCTTAAGCCGAACTTTGCCCGAACGGGTAGTAAGGCGTGGTACTATATAATAATAAAAGTAATACAAACACTTAATAGTTATCAACATGAATGTCTCAAATCTATCCTATTGAGAACCCGCATCTGTGGACACGCGGACTAAGACGTCAACTCCTTCTATTCTTGTTTGTCGGTGATGGGCAGATCGGGGTTTGAATCACGGTCATGTGCATT